>OX371224.1:19205276-19406803 GCA_947310385.1 Nephrotoma appendiculata
ATTAACCAATTTTTGAATATACGATACTAGCTTTAGGTATGAATTTGTCATTTTGCTGGAACTCTCCGTACATTTTTCTTAAATAATTAGTTCAATAATTTGAATATAATATGATAATATTTTATTAAATTTATTCAATTTAATTGTCTGAATCGTGCATTTTCTTATTGTATAAAATGTACATTTTGTAAAATAATCTGCATAAATTGTACATCACGCCGCATTTTACTGGAATATTCTATACATTTTTTGGAATAATTTGTACAGCAAATACTTTATTCTATGATAATAATTTGTTAAATTTAATCATTTTAGTTGGCGATTTTCCTCAATTTATTATTGTATGAAACGTTCCAGTTTGTATAAAAACTGCATATATTGTACATCACACCGGATTAGCTCAATTCGTGCAAACATTTTGTATAAAGTTGCCTGATGTTTGTATGATGTGTACAACCATTTCTCTGGGTGTGGTGACATCACACAACACCAGCCGAGGGAACCATCGAGGAGCGCATCATCCTTGCACCCAAGAATGATGATTGCGCGCTAACCCAATCAGCAGGTGCTTGACCTCCTGCCCGACGAACAAGAAGTCAAACATAGTTGCTGATAAACTTGAGAGTGATGACATGCATGAGGAACTCCGCCTACCCGTCGAGTTTCTCAACAAGATTGAAGGTTTGGGATTGCCGCGCCATGTCATCCCTCTAAAGGTAAACTCGATCGTTCGTTTGATGAGGAATCTAAACACTAGCAAACACTAGCGTTCGCCGTAACCATCAACAAGAGTCGGGGTTAAAGCTTGAAGAAGGTAGGAGTGTACTTGCCGGTCCCCGTATTTACGCATGATCAGATGTATGTGGCCTTTTCACGATGCCGCTCATTTGACGGACTTAAGGTGTTTATCGTTGAGACAAGCGATCAATCAGCGGATCGGGATGGGCGCATCACAACAAAGAATGTATTTTTTGAAGAATTCTGTGCATTTAAATTGTAATGTATTTTACTATTTTATTATCTCTACACTACTATTTTATTATCCTTTTGTACATTTCTTATGAAATATTTAGATTAAAGTTTGCGTCAGCAATTGTGTGCTTTTCCCTTTTGAGATTTTAATATTTAGTTTGGGTGCGTAACTGATCATGTGATCGTGAGCGCGCGCTTCCTGTTTGAGATATGAATATTTGACTTTACACGTAAATCATACTGTGTACATTTGAGCGCGTGCTTGCCGTTTAAGATTTAAAATTAACCACGTATATGAATTTCCTTTCGATAAAAGTTTGATAAAAGTGCATCAAATTTACATCTTAAAAAGTCTTCTTAATCATTTCTTAACCAAAAATTCAACAAAATGTATTCACGTGACTGATTATTCAGTCACAGGTCAGCTAGTGATTTTTGATTAGTGAACGTAAATTCTACTCACAAACGACAGTGGGTTTTATGTAACGGTATTCTTA
This sequence comes from Nephrotoma appendiculata, assembly GCA_947310385.1. Classification (NCBI taxonomy): domain Eukaryota; kingdom Metazoa; phylum Arthropoda; class Insecta; order Diptera; family Tipulidae; genus Nephrotoma; species Nephrotoma appendiculata. Next base: position 19,206,746 of record OX371224.1, read on the forward strand.
TCTGAATCAAAATATAAATGGTCTTTAAATAGGGACGGTCGAAATTTGTTAGGTTATATGGGCCATGTTGTTAACGCAACATCTGTCAAATTTGTTGTGAATTGTTCAGGAGTGAATAGCAAACCACCATGGAACGTTATAGCGTTGAACCACGTGTGCAAATCATCAAATTTTATTTTCAAAATCAATGTTCTGTTCAAGAAATGTTTCGCGGGGTTTTTAACTTCAACTACGCGAATTTTGTGTCGAGACTTAAGTCAGAACCCGTATAAAATCCAACTAACTCAAAAACTTAAGATAAACGACCATAGACAACGCCATATATTCGCTATTTGGGCTCTGGAGCAGTTGGAAGTTGACCCAAATTTCGCCAGAAAATGCATCTTTAGCGAAGAGGTCCATTTTTGAATGAATAGGGCGATACCACTCCACACGGGAGACGCCAGTTCCAAATGCATCCCGAGAAAGTCGCTGTTTCGTGTGGAATTTGGTCTGGTGAAATCATCCAAAACGAAACTGGCGTTGGTATAATCGTTAACTGTCCTGTCCTGGTGGTGAACATTAAAACTACAGGTAGAATAAAATTATTCTATACCAGCATAAAAGTTGGTTGAAAACTATTCCGTTTTGAAATACAATATATGTAATTGTTGTTGTAGATTTACCAAAGTAAGACCACACATGTTTCCATGACCTGGTTGGAATTAATTTTCAGGGCATATGCCCCTGATAATTATTTAAAAACCTGTTTTATTTTAAGAATGAAAGTTTTCGATACCGCCATTTTGATTTCAACTGTACTCAATCCCAATTAGTTTCATCGAGTTCAAATTAACTTAACGAAAACTCACCTCTTCTCTTGTTTTTCATGGAACGCTAACTGTAACTCTAGTGAAATGATTCGATAGTTTGATGATTCAAAATGATGAATTTTGATGAATTCTGGCTGTTTTAAGTTCACTTTTGTTCTTTGAGCAGCTGGCTAGGAATCCGGATCTGTTCTACGAAAACGAGTTCGCCGGATGTGGTTTTAAATATTCGCGATATGTTGTGTAAAGAGCAAGCATACTGATGAAAGAATACATGTCCAATGCTTGCTTGGTGACCCATATGGCGGCATTGAGTGTGTGGTTGCTATATCTCCAATGAATCCATTGCATGGATTGATTAATTATACTTCTGCGTTCGAAACCTAATAATTTTGAGAATTCCGCGATCAGCTCAGACTCGAACTATACTCTCTGATCTGTCACTGTAATTATGATACTCCGAAACCGTAGAACCATTTTTGAACAGTTCTATGCTTACGGTTTCTTCTCTGATATCTGAAACAATTGCTGCTTCAGTCAATCTGGTACCACACACATAAAACAAAGTACAAAAAGTAGACACAGTGAACTTGGAATTATACTTCCAAAACATCAACTGGGGTGACGAATCAAGGATGAAACTCAACAAGGCGAACAACAATGTTTTATAATGCAAAAAAATTGTTTGAGATAGATATAGAAATTTTCAATAAAACAAATCAAATATTTTTGTAATTTTAAGAAGTTGCATCTGCTGCTGCATGAATAGGTTCCACACCCAGCAGCATGAACTTATTGCTCTTTGCTGCTATTCCTAACCTCGATAAAATTGACACGATAGGACTTTACTACTAACACAAAACAAGCTACTGCGCTGCAGAGTGAGCACGCCCCTATACACAGGTGATAGTGTTTGATTGCTTGGAACACGCTACGCCGCCCCTTGATGTGTTTCATCAGAGCTCCTAAATATAAGAGCCGTAAGATTCGCCATTTTTTGTAAGTAAATTTTTTGCATATAAAAACATAATGCTTCCTTTAAATTTCAATTTGAATGTTAATTCAATATTCAGGAAAAGCATATTCTAAACTTGAGTCATATTATGTCGTATTAACGCAGAAACATTTAAATTAGTCAGACGCAATTTTTTTTTTGTAGGCACAAGAATTTGTTTATGTGTGGTATGTAAAGAAAATAAAAATTTCAGCGTTATTTTCCCAAAAGAAACGTTCGCTAAAAAAAGGTTTTGGAGTAACAATGCAATATGGCGGTTATTGTGTTTTGGATTCTATTTCAATATTGTTGATGAACTGAACGAAAACTGTTTTATCGTTAATTGTTAAAATTTTGATTTTCATCGCAATAAATTCGCACGCTATATTATTTCATCCTGTAGTATAAGCAACACAGAGCGTCATAAAATAAAAACATTATTTTATAAAGCTTTTCGCTATTAATAGCTTTAAACCAATCAAAAGATGTCGCTAAGTATAAATTTAGAAAACAATAGAGACAAAAAATTAAATTTTTTATAACCCAAATGCTTGTTTAGAAAATTTAACAATTTATTATGTATACTGCCTGGTTCAATAGATTATGGAGATCTCCTGGAACGATTTACTGTCAGTTTATCGTAAACAATTTATCGTGAGCAATTTATCGTATATCACAATTAGTAGGATTCTTAAATGATTTTTGGAAGAAGTTCTGAAATATGACCATCTGGGACGGAATTCGGCCTTTTCTTAACCGGTTATGATGAAATTGGATATGGTGGATAAAAATGAGATTTTAATGATTTTTGGAAGAAAAGTGGCCACCTGGAAAAGGCCAATTCTTTTTTTTTTTTAATAAATTTTCCAGTAAAATGTGTAACTATCGGTGGAGTTTCGTATTCAACTCCTAGACCTTATAAGCTCTTGTAGTATAACTACATCCAGAGTGCAAATTTACGTTTGGTTCGAAAGGTTCTGGAGATCTCAAGTCTTAAAAGGCAAAAAGATAATTTTTTCTGGAGCCTTTAGGTAGATTTTATAACCAGATTTTTTTAAGAGCAGGTAGTTGATCCTACTTATTGGGTTGACGCTTGTGTGCATTACGGACTAGTGTTAGCCATGTACATAACAGCACCTTGCTATAAGATAAACGCCCACTTCCGTCATCCCTAGATAGCTTGTAGAACATACGCTGATGTGGTATTGGATTTGTGGTGCCCATAACTTGTCCTGACAAATAGTGTCAAAGGCCATAAGCAAAATTCCTCCTGTATCGCTTTCTCTCGACTTCCGCATTCGTTTAGAGTTACCCAGCCAGCACCGGAAAAAGGTAAAAATCTAGAACTGTGCGCCTTCATTTTATAGTCATTTTAAATTTATAATATAAAAAGATTGACGATCAAGCAGAGAAATTTACAAAAAAATAAAGAATTTGCGAAATGCAATGCGATTGACGTCAAACATTCTCGTTTTCAATAAAGTAAGAAAACTTAGTAGCGAATAAAAAGTTTATTAGTTTATTCAACAGAATACTATATATACTATAGTATTGACAAATAAGTGAAAAATGAATATGAATATTAAAAACTCTGTACTCAACTTCAACCGCACGGAAAGCATCCACCAACTCTTTGAACAAGCACTTTAATACAAATTAGATATTTAAACGATACAGGAAAAAATGTTAATTGAAAATTACATCGTGTAATAGCATCACAATTAGTGATTATCTTCATGCTTTCTACAAACAACATCATGATAATTATCGTCTTGATCAAAATACTACAAGACGACGTCAAAGTACTATTGTTTATAATTATTTTAACTGCAAACATTTCGATAATATTAATACAGGTATTTCTTGAGTTTGTCAGTTCGGTCAATGAAAAATTATTACAACATTTAAAACCACAAACAAAAAATAACCGGATGGATGAAGAATCAACCAAAGAGTTTTGGAATAAAAATCGCGCACGTCAGTGAAATCTATCTCAAAATACAAAATAACTTCACCAAGACTGCATGACCGCGAGGAAATTTTATATCTGATTGTGCAGGCGGAAAAAGTTAAAATGACACAATTAACAAGCACTTCAAATCGAAAATGTCAACATTAGATATTGATATCGCTGTATTATGATAAGACAAAAAGTGTTGAAAAATAATTTCGCTATATTTCGAGGACGAACGAAATCGTCATGGATAATAATAAATCCAGGACGATTTCATTCGTCCTCGAAATATGGCGAAATAATTTTTCAACACTTTTTAACAGACATGTGACTGATGAACGGACTTTATTTCTTCAGTTCGATATCCATATCAAGATGGCTGCTCCATCATATGACGAAGTGCACTGCATGACGTTGTTGCGAAAAACTAAAACGTTGGGTGACTAGGACCCAGTATCAGATTGGACCAATAATTTAGACAAATGTTGCTTGAGATTAATCGCCGTTGTTTCAATACTCGAAAAATTATAATTGCAAAAAGCCGTGTTTTATTACTCAATCCGCGACGAATAGAAAATTACTTATACTGCAGTTATTATTAACTGGTGGTATCACTGTACTATAAAAATTAAAACTAAATTCATCCATAAAAAAACATTTAACGACCTGTATATCAATTTTGTCTCAAAATGTGTGAAACGAAATGAGTGTAAAGCCTAGTACTCAGTTCGGTTTCACGTGAAATTTCCATACGCTTGTACCAAAGTGAAATTAGAAATGAAAAATTCCACTTCTGCTTTCATTTTGTAGTACTCAGTTCACCAGCGAAAAATCAAAGTGTGTTCAATACATCAAAGATGGTGCGCATAAACTCTCCAAATTATTTTGGTAAATAAAGTTAAATTTTATTAAATTGTTTCCACGATAAATTGTTATACGATAAATTGTTCTACGATAAATTGCTGACGATAAATTGTTATTGTAGAAAAAACAACTTTTTACAACACAAATATTAACATTTATTTTTAAAAACTATTTTTAAAAAACAATCATTAATTTTTATTTTAGTATAAGTATTCTATGTCGTCCTTATAGTGAAATTATAATTTTTTTTTAATTTTTTATAAATTAAATATCAATTTCGATAGACGCTATCATCATCAGTTTAAAATTACTTATGATACAAATTTTCGTCAAATGTCCTCTTGCAAAATTAAATCGTAATCCTTCAACGCGGTTCATCTGGTCACCTTTTGTCATTCTGTGTAGAACTTTTACATTTGTATTAAAATCTGTGTGTTTGTGTTTTGTGTTGTTTATGTGTTTATTTGGGAAATACGATTATAAAATTGCATATCGAACAAGTCACAAGTTAGTGAAAAACGATCAATAAAAAAAGTAACAACATGTCTTGGATACAGGTGTGTACAAAATAACCTGTTCAGATGGTCCGTCATTTTATGTCGAACAAACTACAGTGCGGCCGTTAAAACTAAGGTATATAGAGCATACAAGAGAGATAGGAAAATCAAAGACTGATAGCGTGACTTAGTCGCACTACACATAAACAACACACACAAAACACAAACACACAGATTTTAATACAAATGTAAAAGTTCTACACAGAATGACAAAAGGTGACCAGATGAACCGCGTTGAAGAATTGGAAATTTATAGGAACAAAGACAACATTCACATGCTAAACAGTAAAATAAACACGAATACAAATAAAAGAATACTTATACCACAGACAATCAAATTCGATTTTTCATTTGACCTACAAAATGAAAACAAAACAAACTTCTGATAATTCCAATGTCATCGTTGTATCTGTGATTTTTCGATAAATTGTGTATACGTATACGCAAAAAAAAACAAAATATTTTGATTGTATGCGGCTATTTACAGAAAATGAAATCGCAGTTTAAATTTTTACGTTTACATAGGATGAAATATCTCTTTTAGGTTGTCTCAGCTTATACTAAAATAAAAATTAATGATTGTTTTTTAAAAATAGTTTTTAAAAATAAATGTTAATATTTGTGTTATTATTTGTGTTAACAAAGTTGTTTTTTCTACAATATTGTTACGTGAAATAAGTGCACTTAAAAAATGGAAACCAATGATAAATTGTTCACGATAAACTGACAGTAAATCGCTCTCTACACATCGAAATTGGGAACAAAATGTCTGAAATAATTTAGTGCGTGCCTCGAGGTTCCCATTTAACCCGCGGATTTTCACAATTTTCATTAACAGAAGCACCGCAGTAGTTCATTATTCAAAGGTCCTAATGTTTGCAGATGACTTTAAAATCTTTAAAACTGCGAAGAACATCAACGACAACGACAAATTACAACAAAATATGGGCAGCCTAGTGACATGGTGCGATTCCAATATGCTCCAGTCTCAGCATGAATACAAATCTCCAAAAGTATCTGAATTTACAAACCTAGGGGTTTCTTTCCGCGAACCGCGGAACATGATGTTTTGCCAAAGCAAAGCATGATGTTATTGTGTGTGTTTTTTTATTAGCGCCCGATAGCTGTATCCGAAGCAGCCAATTTTCTATGTGAAAACTTATATTTAGCGCGCTATTATTGCATTTAATTAATTTATTTAAATCTAAACTAAGATTTTTCAATCAACTTTTTAATTAAAAATCGATAAAAAAAATATCTCGGCTCACTTATTTATCGGGAGCCGCTATCGGGAGCGCTATCCATTTCAATGGGAAATTTGAAAAGGCTTTTAATTTTGTAAACCCCTGAAGCCATTAGAAACTAAATCTTACAATAAAAAATTAAAACGCAGCAAAATGAATTTTTGTTTATAACGTCATGTCAAAATAAATGTCAATTAATATATTTCAGGTGATAAATGTTTGTTTTATTGATGAATTTAGTTTTAATTTTTATAGTACAGCGACACCAGTGAATAATAGCTGCAGTTTCAATAGAAAATTGCCATTTGGCTCCGGATAGTGCTCCAATATTAAAACACAGCAATTATTACTGGTTTGAGTAATCCCTTGGAAGGGGATTATTTATTTATTTATAAATGGTGCCTATAGGGACTACAATCGGCACAACAAAACAATTGGTAAACAATTATGGCACATAAGCTCGACTACAAAAGATTTTATAAAGCTTTCTTAAATGAATCTCTGGACAAGTGATAATCAAAAACTTCGTAGACCTTGTTAACTATCCGCGATACCCTCGGAATTGGATCAGAAAGACCATAGTTGGTTGCCGCTCGGTCGATGCATCCAACGTTTGGGAGCATACAAGTTTATACGTGCTAGTAACGGGAATTAATGATATCACGCACAACCAGCGCGGAAGCTACATCTCGGCGATTATCTAGACGTTGCAGTTTCAAAAGATAGCATCGATTCTGATAAGACGGAAGAATGTAATCCACAGCACACATAGCACAGTAAACGTCGTAGTGAGAACAAAATAAACTGTTTCTAGATACCCTCAATCCTCTCAGAATGACATTGGTATGTGGGTGACCAAACAGGAGATACATACTCCAAAATACACCGAACAAAGCAGACCTATAATGTTGTCAAAGTCATCGGGTCACTAAAGTCCTTGCAGTTTCGTTTAATGAAACCAAGCATAATGTACGACTTTGAAATAATGGCGTTAACATGTCTGGTGTAGTGTCAGATTCAAAAATCACGCTAAGATCCGAAATGAACTCAACCCGATCAATGGTTTCGTTGTACAGTTGATATTGATAAAAAACGGGCGACCGGATACGGAAGTAAGAAAGAGTTTTGCATTTACTCACGATTAAAGGGAGTACACGTTGTTAATTGGACAACTGCAGACGCGTTTTAAGTCATCTTTTAACAATTTGCAGTCTAACACGCTAGCAGTGGTCCGATATGACTACCCTGAGAAACGCCGGATGGCACCCGAAATAATGGGGAGAAACAATCCAGAATCCTAACTAATTGCCAGCGATCTGAGAGGTAAGAACGCAAGCAGTCGATGGGAATGAAATGACAATCGAGAATCTCCAACTTGCTTACAAGAATAAAGTGATCAATCATATCGAAAACCTTTGCGAAGTCGGTATAGACAACGTCAAGCTGCTGCTTGGAGTTTAGACTGTCAAATAAATGATCACAAAAAGAGATCAAGTTAGACACGGTAGACCTACCGGGATGAAATCCATGGAAGTGCAATAGTCTGTGAACCATGGAATCGAACAGTTTGGGTAAAACAGAGAGAATGGCGATCCCACAATAATTACTAACCTCACTCTATTATCCGCCTGGTAACTGCAGAGGCAAGACTTACAGCACAAGTTTTGAATAGAATCGATGGAAGACCGTCGTGACCCGCTCCCTTACTAACGTCGAGAAGGAGCATTTGATCCTGAACCTCCTGTTCGGTAAATTAGAAATACAAGTGATCAAATACAGTGGAGGTGGAAGTAGTAGAAAACCCGGTGTCTATCGACCTAAGCGGCTTGTAGACCGATGCAAAGAATTTAACAAACAAATTGCAAATATCAGATGGCTGACTGGAGGTGGAGGTCTGGTAAGACATAGTCGACTGAAAGCCAGTTACCTTTTTCTTACTATTAATGAAGTTCCAAAATTTTTTCAGTACCCTGATGAAGTTTGAGTTTAATGAATTACACACCACAATTTTTAATAATGATCCTCCTTCCTTTTGTACTTGTTGTTCTTTTGTTATAAGTTTCTGAACAGCACTTCTGATTGCTCCGGCCTTTGATGAGTGCCAGTGGCCTCGGTTTTATTTAGATTTAAATATTTATGTTCCCATCCTAGTCCTCCCTTCTTTTCGGGAGTAACTGGTGGATCTTTATTTCGATGTTATTTCATCAGCAGTGTTGTGTGGTGAAGATTATAGGTATATGGGCATAAAGAAAGATCTTGGTTTAGTGGTTTGACTCCCGAATCCACAATTAAGAACTGATTTATCACAGACTATTTTGCCTACCCTATAAATGTAACAAGGAAGCTATCGGAAGTTAGATAGGAAAAAATATCATCACAAAGTTAAAACAATTTCAGTAGGCGTGGTATAAAGCATTTCACGTAATTTGATTGGTTTTGAGTTGGTTAGCGAGTATGGCACTATTTATTTCCGACATCATGTCCGCGACCTCAGGGCATACGCAAACTACATACATTTTCTGTACAGTCGATTCCAAATGTATCCTTTTAATTATTTGTGACTTTTTCGAACTAGGGGTATACAGACGTTGAGACTTTGGGAACCACTGCAATAGTGCCGAAAAAAAATTATCACAGTGGAAAATTTCCAATCGAATGTTCATTTAATTTTGGGATAGCTTCAGACAATTGTCAATCAAAAATTTTCGTTGTGTCACTCAAAATTTAACTGTTTGTTGTTAGCGTTTTAATTTAATTTAATTTATTTATGCCCTTGCGTGTTAATGTAAATGTTAAAAATGTATAGAAATAGTACAGAGAACAACGGCTGTAAAAATGTATCCATTATAAATCCGGATGGCTATATAAATCTACCAAGATTTATATTTATGGGGCCATCACCGGACGAAACAATTTTAAGTGAAGTCGATAAACTTTTGGTAGCTTTGAAAAAAAATTGCATTCAAATGTATAATGATGAATGTCTTGAATTAACTGAATTATATTCTCGAGAGACGAGCTTAACATATTCGACCAGCACGTTTCAGTCACCATCTGTTTTAGATGCGTCAACATTATCGCAGGTTTCATCCTCAGCTACCAAATTAACCGAAATAACAAGCAAAACAAGTGAAAGCCCTGAGATATCTCCGATAAATACAGTAACTGATACGCCCGACCAATCCGTGACACCACAAGCAACAATTTCGGAGGAAATTGTTGTTCCGCCTTCTCTAATAAGTATTCCTAAAAAAAAGAAAAATAAAGTTCCCAAAATGAAAAAAAAACCTGTTATCGAAGACGTTGATGAAGGAAATTTATCAACAATAAGTGATAAGGTACCAAGTATTTCTGTTGAACCATATGTGCCGTCGCAGATTACAAATGAAACGACTGAAATTGAAGATCCACCTCTCATTGAAGGGCCGATAAAAGAAGTTGAACCACCAATAGTTGAAAAGAAAATCGAGCGAGGTGTCCCAGCTAAACTTCGGCCATTTACTAATCCTAGAACTGTACCAAAGAAAATACATATCAACGACGTACCAGAAGAATTTCCAAGCGTATCTTCTGAGCTCCGCTCTATACCGAGGAGAAAAATTGAACCATTCCGAAATCTTAAATCGAGCCTCAAACAACCCGTTAAAATTAATAGTTCTCCAAAACTAACACAACCCGAACGCAATTTTGATAATATTTTTAAAACTGTGCCACAGCGGTATCCCAGTTACGGCCCAAAGCCTATGTGTACGATGCCCGTACATCGTTTTATGCCGCCACCAAAACATGTCAAAACCAAGCAAATCATGACAAAACTTCATGTGTACGATGATGCCTCGAAAATTGTAGAAATTATGAAACCGACGACACCAAGTCGGTTCAAGCCACAGAAAAATGAACGCGAATCGATTTTCGTGGTGCTACCAAATGGCGCAAGTGTTTGTTTTTTTGTCGTAGCAAAGCAAAAAACAATGATGAAACGGTCCTTTCTCCGTTTGAAGTAATTTATGAATTAAAGTAGTCTTAAGGCATAAACAAAAATGAACAACAACAGTTCATAAATTCAAAATTAATATTCCGCAAAAATTCTAAAATAAAAAAAAAATAATCAAAAAACCTAAATTTTTATTTGTATTTAATAAAAAATATTGTTGTGGGGCAATGAATGCAATATCGCTTAATAAATCCATAGTATTTGATAATCTTCCGGCGAAGTACGTTAAATCAATTCCGATTAAGAGCAGTGCTGCAACTGTGGCATCGACGAGCTTCCCAGAAATGTCGTCGTGTACAATCGACAAATCTCGTACAAAACCAAAATCCTTCAGAACAACGAATACTCTGCTAATCTTAGATTCTAACGATATGATTCTAGAAGAAATCATCTTTACCGATCGTGACTTAGTAAATGCGTTTTATAAGAAAACAAGAAAATCTCACAAATCACATCGTAAACCTAAATTGCGTTCTGCTTCAACCACCAGTAGTGGTGACTGTTAACGAAATTATCTATATATAGCTCCTTAGTGTGTCCGAGCATTGTCTGGAAAATGGCGTTCAGTTCCAATGTCATACGCCAAAAATATTAAATGGTTACAGAATGGCAATAACCTAGCGTTGATGAGTTAACGGAGGAGCAGCGAATGAGAATAACTTTAAATTGCGGACTTGCAAATAAAAGATTCGATTTAATTTAATTATAAACGGAAGTGGTGAGATAACATTTATTTTACAAATTTTGTTTCAATGCAATTGTAATACCAACATAACAAACAATAAATTTTAATAACATATTCGGTCAAAAAACAGCTTTTAGATTTATTATGAAACAAACAGCTTTGTGATGTTGTGGATCGCAATTTCACGCAGTAGTGGTTGTTTATGAATTTTCAACGCTGGTCCGATTACAACGCTAGTCGGGTCTCACCCGCCTCTTATTACGTGTTGCTTACATTGAATGGCATAGCGCCTCCTAGATAACTCATCAGCAATGTTGTGCCGCCTATCGCGCTGGTATTTAGTTTTGAAAATTTATGCTTGTTGCTGTTCAAGCTACGCAGCCATCTACCCGTAAGTTCTTTGAACAAAAATAAACATTATAACGCTTCAGCGTGATCTGATCAGACAATGCCACCTTCTCTCCATCAGGATTTATTGATACTTGTCTAGGATATCCTTCTTGGTTACATAGTTTAATTTAATTTGCGATAGTCAACAAATAATCTTGCCATCATATGGTTTTGTTGGAGAACCACTGGTGACTTGAGACTGCCTGTTGCTTTTATACTAAAACCGCCTTGCAACTGGCTGAGTCAGACGAATCCTTAAAAAAAAAATGTTTTGTTAATTTCACTTCCTTTCTTGGACGCAATTGTTATTTTTATTTTATTTTGTATTTAATAAAACCTCTCAATCAACAACAGGTCAATTCATTAAAATTAAAGTAAAGTTCAAAATTACAAATTATAATGCGTTTCTCCACTATTCTTTCTTTTCTTTTTTCGAATTACTCTGAACCTACCACTCAATTCCTTTTTTTTATTATAGAAACAAAATAGATCTAAGGCAGTGTGATTGATAAACGAATCTTGCTGCGCCGGGCAAATGGTGCTTAATATCATCTACTTTGAGATTGAGTACTGCTACTTTGGCTGCCGGCCGGGTATACGTGCCTTCGGTGGTCCTTACAATTATTTGCCTAACCTGGTCACTATCCTTTGATTTGCTAAATCAATTACTACTCCTTTCACATATGAGTTTCGTTTATTTTCATTCATCACTACCTCCGATGACGTTGTCGTTTCCTATGGGATTAACTTTCTGGAACCATTTTTTCTGGACGCTAAAATTGATCTGCCATCAATTAAGCCATTTTCTAATCCTTGCATAAGAAGTAGACGTCACTTTTTAAATCGGTAATGGGCTTCATACCACTTGATAACTCCAAAGAAAGTTGTTGGGGTGAGAGCTTCATTCTCACCTGGGTCAATCGGTATGTAGGTCAGCGGCCTTGAATTGATAATATTTTCAGCTTCCATTAGATAATATCGGAGTACTTCGTCGTTAGGATTCCTTGTTGACATTGGTGCTGTCAGATATTTTTTAGCTGATTGTATCAGTCGTTCCCACCGTTCGCCCATATGTGGAGATGCTGGCGGATTGAATTCAGCTCATTCGTTGGCCGTTCAAATTTCTAACGGAGTTCCTCGACGTGCTATAAAATTCCAAATTGCCATAAGACATGAACTTTTATCCAGAGTATGTGCTATTTCTAAGTGGATAGCAGGTGTAGTTAGACATGTAAATAAAACACCCCAACGTTTCTCTACACGACGGCCTTGGGTAACTTCCATCGGTCCAAAATAATCATTTACAATAATTTCGTGGTTATGATGATGAAGCCGTTCGTGGTACTCGGTCAAGATGTGACGAGTTATATGATGTTTATTCGGAAGGATAATTGGATTTTTTATATCGAAAACAATTCCTTCCACCTAGGGATTGCAATCCCGGGATCCCGGCAAATTTTATGATCCCGTAATCCAGCGATTTTCTTTGATTTATCCCGGGATTGCGGGATTCAAAATTTGGCAGGCTTGCAAGCTTAAACTATGAAAACATTGAATTCTACTGAATTATATGGTTGTAAGCTGATATTCTATTTTGATAAGGGTGATGAGAGCAGGTATTTATTGTGTGATCTGTTTGTGTGGGTTTTCTGTATACAGTGAAAACTGTGTAGGTTGGACATTCACGGTACCGTAAAAAATGACTAACTTATAAAGGTGTCCAACTTAACAGGTTTGACTGAATTTTAAATGCGTGCTTTGAGTTTTCATTTTGAATTGTGATGATAAACAGATTGAATAACGTACCAATATCTAAACATGACTATGAACCGGAACTCAGCATTTTGCACATCATTGGATTTAAGGGAATGTCACGTGCTTTAAACGTGGGTTTGAAAATATACCAAAATCGCTAAATACTCTAAGAACTTTAATTTTGGGATATTACGCTCCAGTAAAGGACCATGTGAAATTTAGTCAAAAGTATTAAGAAAGCAGGAGGAGTTAGATGTCGAAACGCAATCATCGTTATACGAATGTAAATATTCATTACAATTCAGTAAAGTGAAACTGATGCCCAAGTTTTCCAATTTAGGTATGACAAGAATTTTTGGAAACATGCCCTCAGAAAAACGTGTAGTCATTCTTAAAAAAAACGTGTAGTCATTCTTAAAGATAAGGTAGACAAATTTGGGATTTCTTTAGAAAATGACGTTGTGTTTGTGTGCATGACTATGGATGAGGCAAGTGTTATGGTAAAGGTTGTGTCGTTAGTAACAAATTACTATCAGGTTTGTTTCGCGCACGGAATTAAGCTGGATATTATTGTTGTGCTTTATAAAACAAATCAACGGTGAAGCCAAACTTCTATAGTGGAACATGAGAATTTTGATGATAATGAAAATGATATTGAACTAAATTATTCTTCAAATGATGGTGATGAAACCCAAACAACTTCTCTTTCTGACGTATCAAATGATATTAAACCAATAATCAACAAAATACGGTAAATAGTTTGATTTTTTCGACGTTCTCCAACAAAAGATGCGATAGTGTTTTGCAGAAGTATGTCAGAGAATGTGCGAAAGCAAAATAAGTTGTTGATATTAGACACAAAAAAAAGTTGGAACAGCCTGGTAGATATGTGTGATTGAACGATTTGTTGATCTCAAATCGTGTGTTCAAAAATCTGTGATAGATATAAACTCGAACATTAAGGCCCCGATTCACGTATTTTGCAAAAACACGACTTTTCGTGGTACCATTGCGTAAAAACTAACCAACCGATCGCCAACATTTATATCTCAAAATTTTAATTGAAGTTTTTTAGGAAAATTGACGGTGGCTTTTTTCATTTTTCCCTCTAGATTTTCCGCTATGGCATTACAAAGCGAACAATATTCAAAAAAATCGCAAAAGTTTTGGTACCATTGCGACGTTATTAGTCAACAAAACTTAGATTGTGATATATCAAAAGACGCAGAAAAAAAATCTGAGACGATTGACGGTGGCATTTTGCTAAATTTGAAGTATTAACCGAAAAATTAGCAAAAAACGAAATTCCTTTGGTAAAAAAAGAAAGCAAAGTAAAGAACCAATCTGTAAAATTTATTGATTTTATTCCTAATTAGTTTTACCAGAATACAACAGATGTCGCTAGCTTCCACGCACAGTAATAAAACTCAGTATTGTTTTCAAATGTTTCGATGTATGTAATATATCTATTTACGTACATATGAATGTATATGGAAGATAAAAGCAAAAGGACGTTATCGATGTACAGCTGTGAAACTAACAATATTTCGTAGTGGTGTGTATGAAATTGAGATGATTTTCTTTCAATCTTTATAAATACAATAATGTGTTTGTATTTTATTTACTAGAGAATGAAAAGATAAGTATTTTACTGAAATATGAATGCATCATAACTATATGTACGTAACAATTCTGTATAGATGTGTGTAAATTTGGAGTAGTATGAATGTCTTAAAACTATATATTATAATGATAAACACAAAAAGAATGAGATTGAAAAATAAATTATGTGTTGTTGTTGTTGTTGATTTAGTGAGTTAGGATAATAAATTCATTTGTAGAAATTTTCACGCAGAATTGATTTTATTTTGTTTACCTTGATTACATCTCGTAAATCGCGATACATAATTTTATACAAGCAGATCTGATCATTTGTTGTTTAAAATTACATCTCAAGCTCATATTTTTTTTCGGTATATTCAAGATGTATACTAGGAAGTTAATTATGTAAGCAGACTGAAGGCTACCGAATGAAAATTGTCTACGAACTACGAGCTAGGTGCAAAATAACAAAGTTAAAAGTGTGTGATCTCAAAACGGTGGTACAACAACAATTGCATACAACAATAATTTACAAGAACAATTACATTATATATCACACATTTTTAACTTTGTTATGTTGCACCTAGCTCGTAAACAATTTTTATGTGGCACTGCCGCATGAAAGTTCTCTACGAGCTAGGCGCAACATAACAAAGTTAAAAATGTTTTTGAACCCACAGCGGCAGCCTTCAGTACGATTTACGTTTATCGACTCAAACTAGTTTTGACAATTTTTAATGAAAACAAACAGATCAATCATTACAATTTATGTCTCACATTTATAACCGACATCCAAAATGCTTTAAATAATGTAATGACATAATGTTTGCGTAATCTACCTCAGATTTCATAAACCTATTGAATTTGACGGCAGGGATGCCAGATCCAAAAAGTCTAGCAAACTATCAGAAAAATCAAATAAATTAGGATTTGTAATTCTTGATTAAGTTACCGGTCATTGTGCCGTTCAAAAAACGATCAAATTTTATATCCAGAATCTCTATATATGTATAAAAATGACGTGTGTGTTTGTGACATTAAGAACTGCTGTACCAATTTTGATAAAAATTGGTGTATAGTTGTATGAGTCATGATAATGGTCCACCGGAAGTTACAGCTTCCGTAGAAGCATTTTCGGTCGATAAACTCAAAAACTACAGCATCGATTTCAATAAAAATGTGTGTATATATATATATATATATATATATATATATATATATATATATATATATATATATATATATATATATATATATATATATATATATATATATATATATATGTTCTACGGGTCGTGAGCCAATGGAAGTGGCAGCTTCTATGGGAGCTTTTTCGAATTTTTAATTACATTGATAAGATCGCAAATCAACATATAGCATTAGCAATTGCTTCTTCAAGAATAGCAGGAACATTATTAGATGGCGGACCCCATTCAGTACTAAAACTCCCATTAAATATGCAAATAATTTAAACACCAACATGTAGGTTAGGTTTCACTGGTTGACATTTAAGCCATTTTTGGTCTATTGTGATACCACGCATTCACGCCACATAATTAACCCATTCACCTATTCACCTACTCACTCAACTTCAGTTTACCACCTGCACATTGCAAGCTCCTTGTCAACCTGTATATTGATATGGACAGTGGGTCGGCGCTGAATTCTGCACTGCATCAGAGGGCCTTAGTTGTGTTTATTAACATCACCGATCGTAATCGATGACGAAAATTCGCTTTGCATCCAGCCTCTGGTGGGATTCCAACCCAATACCTCTCGGTCCAAGTGCCGAAGCTTTAACCACTGCACCACTTGTGCGATGTCATATGTCCAACACTTGTCCAACATGTAACATTCCAAAAACATCAGGAAAGGTATTGCAATAATGCACAATGGCACATCATAAATTATTAGAAGCATTAGATAAAACATTACAAAATTTATGCAATTACCAACAGATATCTGATGGTACAACAATATAAATATCAGGTAACTTTAGACAGGCACTACCTGTTATAACCCGATCAACTCCAGCTGGTGAATTAAACGCGTGTTTAAAACCATATAATTTCTGGAGAAACATTTAAAAATATAAATTTAACAACAAATATGCGTTTTCAATTGCAAAACAATGAATGTGCTGTAACATTTCCAAAACAATTATTAGACATTGGAAATTGAAAAATTGATAGTGCAACTGATGCAATTACATTTCCACAAAAGTTTTGTTTTTTAAAACACCCAAATGTAAAATTAATTGAAAGTGTGTACCCAAATATTGTATAACAATTCAAATCATAATCAAATCAAATCATAAGTTATCGACCAATATTGACAGCATAAAACAAGTACGTTAATGATATAAATACTGCCATTCAAAGTAAAAATGTTGGTGAAACATTTGCATACAAACCAATTGATTGTGTTATAGATCAAGACTAAGTAGTAAATTATCCTATATAATTTTTAAATTCATTAGATTTGCCTGGAGTACTACTACATATTCTTCAATTAAAAATTGGTGTACCAATCATTTTAATACGAAATATTAACCAACCAAAACTTTGTAATGCCGACTTGCTATTAAAAAATTAATGACAAATTTAATTGGAGCAACCATATTAGCTGGCAAATACAAAGGAGAAGAAGAGTTAATCCCAAGCATTCCTACTATAATTCCGTCAAATATTTAATTTTAAATGAATACAATGCCCAATGCGTCTAGCTTTTGATATGACCATTAACAAATCTCAAGGTCAGTCATTTGAAGTTTGTGGTTTAAATTTGGAATATCCATGCTTCTGACACTGTCAATCATATGGTGGATGCTCACTTGTAGGAAAACTGGCATCAATATATGTGATTGCACCTGAAGGATCAACAAGAAATGTTGTAGTATATACCAAATAGCATTGGAGCAAATTAATCAATTTTTATATAATTAAAATATTTTTGATTTCATTTTTCATTTTAATTTAATATTACCAAAAATAAAAATAATCTTTCATTTGAAACCATACGCAAAGCGGGCTGCGTACAGCTAGTTTTATACAAATACATATAACAAATTTTCTCTGACTACTAAACATCTGAACCCGGGTCAATTCTATAATTATTACAATCATGTCCTGCCCCTATATCTGGTTATTTGTAATACCGTTAGTCTTGGTACACTCTAAATATGGCGAATTAATAATAATGATATTGGTTTCTTAATTTGCAACTTCAATTCTCCGGAACTTGCCAATAATCCTTCAATCCTGGTGAGTTCATCCATGCAAGTCCCATTTATAGAGAAAATCAAATAATCGTTCATCAAATTCATATTGGAATAATTTGGAACCTAACACAAGCCGAAGTCTCATAAATGATGCAATGGAAAACAGTTCTGAAATATTACGGCCACAATATCGACGTGTTTCAATGTACAATCTACATATGCCATTGCTTCTCATTGATTTAGGCGACGTTGGCGTGTACATGATCGATCTGATTCCTCGCTAAATGTTCATATGAATGACGAATTCTATATCTCTAATTTTATGCTGGTCCTCAACCGTCCATAAACTGAAGAGACCAACTATCAGAAGTCGACAATCAACTTGGAATGAGGTCGAGTACAAACATTAAGTGGAGCCATTACTGAGAATCTCGTCGACGGTGAGTCAAAATCAATTAACATAATCTAATCAAAATTCTCTTATGGAAATGTAACAATTACAGCAACTACCAGATTACCAGCTGTGAATACAAGGGGGGTCAATATTTATTGCTGTAAGATTAGTAAAATACAGATAAATCAAGAACAGCTGTTAAAAGCTGACAGACAAAAAATGCAAACTTGAGGATAGATCTTATATAAACTATCGGTTATCATAAGCTATCTTACCTCAGCAATCCTCTAGTATTCTAAAGTGTCGAATCAGTCCGTATTTCCATAAAAATTTGGTTCGTTTCAACAGATTCGTAGTGAAAGATGGTGTTATAGTGTGTAACTCGGTTATGTAATTTTACCATGCGGTGATTCTTGCGCAATATAGAGATTATATTTTGCTCATATACCATCGATTCTAAGTAATCGAACTTTCTCATCGCTGACAACCCTGATGTGAAGCTCATTTGTTGGACGGTTTAACGGAAACGAACTAATTTGATTTATAATACAAGAGCTGCGCTGTTGTATGTTCTGTCGTTAATGACACGATGAAAAAAACTTAGCTATTTGGTTTCATTGTCGAACATTGTACCCGTATGTTATTTAAGAAGCCTCCAAAAACTTGCCTTATCGATTATTAGATTATGCCGTTTCAATTGGATGAATAATTATAAACACATACCCCTTAAAAAAGTATATCAGAAGATTATGTTGGAATAAAAAAAGCCAAAGAGATGATCAATGGAAATAGTTTGGAAGGATTGGAATTTCGCTCCTTACGAAGAATGGTCATCTTAATTTAAAATGGAGTGTGGGATTCACTAAACGTTTATTAATGAATAAAAATGGTCAGGTTTCGTTCAGCCTAACCAGTCTAATCCATTTAAGTACCTTATGTTTAATTTAAGATTGGCTTATAATCCCACCATAAAACTGAATTTGATCAAAATTGGTCCAGGCATTTTCAAATTCCATTCGACGTTTTGAATTTGTTACATTCATATTTGTTTATTAAAAAGATCGATTAAATTGTAATATCTATCGTGGAATAGCTTTGTTTAACACAGGTTGGCTTAACAACCGTAGTAGTAGCAAAGTTATTTATAGCGAGCGCATCTTAGCCACGAGTACCAATTTATGTGGAATTCATTCATACGTATGTAACACCCGACCAAATCTTCATATTTATAGTTTATTTAAAAGTTTCAATAGGCGTGCGACAGCATCTGATGTGTATGTGCAAATTACTAAGGACTTTTAATTCAGGGTATACAGCAAAGATAAAGTTTCGGCAACCTTTAAAATTGCATGACGACTATCGGCCAAATACTTTTTAATTTATTCTTATAATACGTCATATGTGAGCTCAATATAGACCAGTGCAGCTGATACTAGCATATGTTAATGGCATCTGGCATTTAATTCGCAACGTTGTTCTCCTGAAACAAATCACCTTGCCATTATAATTCCCAGCTCATCAGATCGACCTAGAAATGAACCAAAAGCCATTTACAAACTGTTAAATGATCCGGTGCGTTTTGTTGATTCGTAATTTGCAAACAATTACCGCAAATCTTCCTAATGAGTAAAGTTATTTTTATTATAACGCGTCATTCACTTGATGTGTAACTCATGATTTTTAATAATCGGGTTTGTCTTTTACACATTTGTGAAGGCATTCTAAAATTAACATCTGCATTTTGCGCTGCGGTTACATCGGTGGTCGCTATTAATTCCCGCTAACCGTATACGGTTAAGAGACATCCAGAGGCTTGTTGTACTTGAGCTGATGGAAAATTACGATTCATTCGTAATTCGGAATTATGTATGAGTTACGAGATAAGAAACCATCTCAATTCAAGAGCCAGCAAGTTAAAATTCATTCAATGGAAAGTAGAACTGACGGAAGAACTGATACACGATGGCTGTATAACGTTGAGCGGGATCTAGACTCACTCGATTATGGTTTCTCTCATCTCCTTGTTATAAACAGTAACATTTGAAATAACATCGTTGGGGATGCCAAATCCCTTCATGGAATGTACCACCAACAGTCAAACAATATACATTTTTGGAAAGACATTTATACTCTTGATATCACTTTGAATTGTTTTTAAAATTTGCTACTTCTGGACTTAATAATTTATGAAATTTACCAGACTTCCAGTCTACACAAAAGTGTAAAACCAGCAACAAAAGAGATGTATGGGTTAACAATTTAATGCGGCCAGTAGATATTATTTATTACATACTAGCTGACCCGGCGAACTTCGTACCGCCTCAAAATCAATAAATGTTGCTTAAAGTTATTATAGCTTAATTAAATTGAGTTTTTTTATTAAGATAAAATGAATTTCTCTCTCTCTCTCTCTCTCTCTCTCTCTTTCTCTCTCTCTCTCTCTCTGGCACTATACCCCATCAAGAGATTTGGCCGCCTTAAATGAGGTTTAATAATCATATTTTCATTTCGGATAGTGACTAATGAGTGATTAATTCATTGATCCTAAACCAGCCGTGCAATTTTTTCCTTGTCACTACCGGGAATTGAACCCGAGACCTCCGGGTCGGATAAAATGAATACTCCAAATTAATTAAATTCAATCAAAATGAAATATATTTTAATTACATTGAAATGAATGTAATTCACGTGGCAGCAAGGATTTCGTTTTATTGAATTAATTCGAAATGATTCGCGTAGTATTGTTGCACTACTTTCTTTTAAACTATTTCCTGAGTAGGTTGCAATAGGGTCGATTCCCTTCAGTAAAACATCTTGTGATATACGACATTTTTTGTTTTATTGTCAGGTGCGAGAATCGAACAAAGCGGATGGTATGTCGACACGTGAACATGCTACGTACAATTGGCCGTGAGAGAAACATTCATTTTCTAGATTCAGGGCACAAACACTCAAGGATGTGCCTTGTGATTTGTTGATCGTCATGGCGAATGCAAGACGAATCGGAAATTGAATTCGTTTAAACTCGAGTGGCATATCGGTTGGGTTAATCAGAATTCTCGGAATGACAACTTCCTCACATTTGAACTTTCCTTGAGATTTCTCAAAATAAAACGCGTTCCGTTATATAGTTTTAGTTGATTTAGGTTTCGTAGCATGATGATTCCCGGCAACACACCAACTTTCAGTTGTAAATTGTGTGGGGGCAAGCCAGCCAGATCCAATGAGTTTAAAAATTCAGTTGGACAGTTGGTTGATTCGTCTTTGTTTGTCACACAGTCGATAGATTTGAAGGAATGAAGTGGACCGACGATTAGATTTTGAATTGTGAAATTTATGTGATCCCCATTTTTGTTCTTTGCCGCAAGAATTACTCGTTCACTCACCCAATTGTGATTTTTGTGGTTAGTAATATTGTTCGGGAACACTTTGTTGATGAGCTCGTCCTTCGTTGAGAAAAAATTGCAAAAGTTCAGAGGAAACGATAAAAATAAAATAAAGTAGAAATGTGCATGTAGCCTCCAGTCGGATTCGTAACCAGTACCTTGCGGTCCAAGCGCCGAAGCTTTAACCACTGCACCACTCGTCACATACAAACTACACCTACAAAATTCATATAAAAAAAGGTTTTTTATATTAGATTGTTGGGCTTCCCTTTTGAGTTTTTCCGACTTTTCTTTTTTCCTAAACCACCACTGTATTGGAACGAACAAAATAAAAACAAATCATCGAAATAAGTGAATCCATTCTCTAGATATCATCATAAAAGCCATTCCATACAAAATGTATGAGAAAATGAATTTTCTTGATAACTTTTTTTTTTTTGTGAATTTTTCCAATGTTTTAATAGTTATTATGCTATTCGGAACGGAGTCAAATCCAACAAAACAAAGATCATAAAAATCGGTCCAGCCGTTCTTCAGTTATAAATGGTGTAACTAACCCGACTTCGTTTTATATATATATATATATAGATATACAAATAATTGAATCATTCGCGGAATCATCAAATGAGCAAAACATTTTATTATCACCCTAAGGGATACGAACACTCTCTTTAGACCTGTCTGTAAATATTTGTGTGACTAAAATTATTTATGTGCATTTTCACCCGAAATATTAATAATTTAAATCATTACGTTAAATCCAGCTCAATGAGGTCAGTTCCTGAGTTGAGGTGACCATCGCATTTACTTTGCTACTCCGTACTACGAGATTTATTTATAAAAAATTGATATTATTTCATTATGATTGTAATATTGGAAAAACCAAAAAACAACAAATACCTAAACGCTACATACATAATACATATATCAAAGAACCGAAAATTAACAAAAATCAAAATATACATATGTTTGTTGTTGTAACCAAACCATTAGGTATTTGGAATTTTGGATTTGTAAAACATTTTTCATTCTTTCGTTTTATGTTTATTTTCGATGCACATGTCTCCAAAAGATAAAAAAATGAAAAATTTTTGAATATTACAATTTTGATGAAGATTTCAAAATGGTACTGTACGCTCCATCTACTAGATAAAAAAAACATATGTTTTTGTGTCTTAGCTTTGAAAATCGACCACGTGTTATCTTGAATCGGGGCCTTAATATATTCGAGGACGAATTTGAGCAGGCCTCAAGTTTGCTATCAGTTTTGCGGCCTATCAAATTAACTGTTGAAGCCATTTGCCGGAGAGATACCAATCTAATCACATGCGATGCCGCTCTTCAGTTTGTACTGAGTAAATTACAATAGCTCGCAAGTTGAAAATTATTTAATAACCCTCAAAAAGGAGAGAAGAGCAGAAACATCCGGAATATTAAAATATATACAGACATATTTACTGTCCCAAGCCGAAACCGCAAAAAAGTTTTTATTAGCGATTAGTTAGGATTACACGGAGCAGCAGATGCGGAACGTGAAACGGATGAAAATGTTGCATCATCGAGTAAGGTTTATTACAACGAAAAAACCAATGAAGATGTGGTTTCAATCCATTACGTCGAGGAAGAGAATTTGGAA
This sequence comes from Nephrotoma appendiculata, assembly GCA_947310385.1. NCBI lineage: Eukaryota > Metazoa > Arthropoda > Insecta > Diptera > Tipulidae > Nephrotoma > Nephrotoma appendiculata. The sequence continues at coordinate 19,230,230 of OX371224.1, forward strand.
GATGAACTGCAATGTAGTCTTAATTCTAGCTTAATACCCAATCAAAACCGCTTTGCAAATAATACAATAATAACAAATATTAAACTGGTAACCGCGATCGAGTAACCGCAATCAATCATGGGTAAACATGCACTAGATTCTGCAAGGAACAACAATGGAGATAGACTCATCCAGACATCAAATTGACCATGTGCTGGTAAATAAGAAGTTTCTATCCTCTCTACAAAATGTCAGAGCAATGTGAGGAGCAGATGTACACAGCGATCACCAACTAGTAATAGCAACCTACAAAATCATACCAGCCGCTGTGAAAACTACAAGGACCAATCGGAGGAAATTCAACATAGATAGATTGAGAAATACAGACACGAGAAATATCTTCAATGAAACGCTCCAAATCAATCTACCGAATAACGAAACTAGCACTATGGATCAAAAATGGGAAGGAATAGAAGACGCCTACGTAAAAACTGCTACAAGTGTGCTGGGCTACCAAGACAACACAAGAAAACCGTGGATTAGAGATGAACCGTGGAAGAAAATCGAGGAACGCCGCCAACTTAAAATACAACTAGGCAATCAAAATACGGCGGAAATTCGAAGACAATATGAAGATACAGCTCGACAAGTGAAGAAAATGGCAAGGAGCGATCGTAGGAAATACACAGAAGACATTCTCACGACTGCCGAGTCAGCGGCAACAAATAGAAATATGCGCACATTACATCAATGTGTAAGAAGGATCACTGGAAAAAAGGATTCACATGAACAAGTCCTAATTACAGACGACCAACAACTAAATAGATGGAAAGAGTTCATCGAGAACAACTGCATAGATAGCGAAACAATTGAGGAGGTTCCAGATGGCAACTATGACGAAACAAGAAATACCCATCCACCAACGGAGCGGGAAGTTACAAGTGCCATAATGAAGCTGAAAAATAACAAAGCCGCTGGAACCGACAACATACCAGCTGAATTACTCAATGGCGACGCATTTGCAAGTGCAGGGGCACTAACATCACTATTAATAGAAGTGTGGAATACTGGGAGAATTCCGCAAAAATGGAAGGAGGGCTTAACCATAACGATTCCAAAGAAAGGCGACTTGAGAGAATGCAAAAACTGGCCACGCATCTCCCTGCTCAACAGTACAATGAAAGTATTAGCAATGATCAACCTGGAACGGACCTCACCAACTGTGAACCAATACATAAGAAACGAACAAGCTGGTTTCAGACCAGGAAAAAGCTGTACAGAGCACTACAACGATTCCATCAATAGAAGCGCAATCTGGAAAGCACTTCTCACTTCGCATCAACCAAGATACAATAGAAGATGTCGAACAATTCGTATACCTTGGCTGTACTGTATCAAGAACAGATGGAACGGAAGAGGGCATTAATCAACGCATCAACAAGGCGAGAAACACGTTTAACATGCTCCATAAGATGGAGGAATGCGTCCTGTCAAGAAACACCAAGATACGATTGTTCAATGCCTGTGTAAAATCAGTACTGTTGTATGGCTGTGAAACGTGGAAACATAGCCAGAAAATAACAAGAAGGCTCTAAGTGTTTGTGAATAAATGCCTTAGGCGATTGATCAAATGCTACTGGCCGAACAAGATCACAAATGAAGAATTACTGCGACAAACAAACCAAGTAGACATTGAGAAGGAAATTAGGAAGCGGAAATGGAGATGGATAGGACTCATGCGGAGAAAGCCACCAAATGACATAACCAGGATGTCATTAGAATGGAATCCGCAAGAAAAGAGGAAAGTTGGAAGGCCAGCAGTGACCTGGAAAAGAACGGTCCTAAATGAAGCAAATTATCTCGAGAAGACATGGGGGAAATAAAGAGAATAGCCCCAAATAGAGTTTGATGGTCCAGTCTAGTAGACGCCCTATGCTCCTAAATGAAGATAAAGGAAAAAAAACGCGATCGGGAGGGAAATGAGAACCTTTGAACAAAGCGGTTACAGAGGATCACATTTGCACCGAGTTTATACTGATTTATTGACTATTTCATCGACAAGCGCGGAATCGGAACGAGCATTTTCCGCTTCCAGAAATATTATTTCTAAATTAAGAACCAGGCTTTACGATTTATCGGCTAACCTATATATATATAAAAATGGTGTAAAAAATGTATGTACATCAGTTGAGAAGGGCTGAGCCGATTTGGCTCAATTTTTTTTTGTTGTGTTCGCAACCAGAGATGGTTTTTACGAAAGAAATTTTTGAAAAAATCCACCGGAAAAGTCGGAAAACCCGAAAAATCGAAAAAAGCTTTTTTATATGAATTTTGTTTGTAAGTTTTTTATGAGACAGGTGGTGCAGTGGTTAAAGCTTTGGCGCTTGGGCCAGAAGGTACTGGATTCGAATCCCACCGGAGGCTGTAAATTAGTATTTTGTTTTTTATCCAATCTATTTATTTAATCTATTTATTTTTTCTATCTAAAAATCCACTGGAAAAGTGGGAAAATACTGAAAATCGAAAAATGATGTTTTTCAGTTGAGAACGGCTGAACCGATTTGGCTCAATCTTTTCTTATTCTGTTCACAATTGTCAGGAGATAGTTCTTACGAAAGAAAATTTTGGGAAAATCCACCGGAAAAGTCGAAAATTTCGGAAAATCGAAAAATGATGTCGACTATGAAATTTTCAAATCAAATTCTCGATGATTTGACTAATCATGATAGGGAACCTAAAATCGCCTGTGGTCTTTTTCGTTTGTGCAAACAGAAGTTTGAGTATTAATTCACTGTTTTATGATATTTGAATTGTATGCATTACAACCATAAACGGTACCATTATTATAACCATATGAAGTTGGGTGTAATTTTTACGATTTCGATAGATTTTTCCAGTAATTTTTTAGAGCGTGACAAGTGCGATTATCAAATTGGATTGCGGGATTGAGATTGATTCGATAAGTAAGTTCATTTTTGTGGATTAATGATTTCAAAGTAAATGAGTCAAATGAATCTTTGTAAAGTTTAAGAATTGATTTTTCATTAAAATGCCGGGTATCAGACGATCGAACCTAGGACGAAGAAACCGTAATTCACAAAGAATACACGATGTCCGTGCGAGAATGAAATGCAAGAGCAACGCGAAGCATTAAATGAACAGAGACGTGATCATATCGGACAAGTTCGCGCTGCACGAGCATCAGCTCAGGTTCAACAACACGTTACTTGACGAAGAAGTGCGGTGAACATTGACTTGAATCGCGCTGCTTTCAATTATGACTCTACAATCGCCTACAAAGATCTTCATTGCCTTGGCAAAGTCAAATTGCCGTTTTTGACTTCGCCACCGGAGCCATTGCGTACTTATCTCTATGGAGATACAACGCTATCCAGACATTTTCTCGCACATACACAACAGTATACAACCAGTGCTTTAACATGACGTCGTTTGGAACCGATTTTGCTGTTCATCAACTCGGCAATAATCCCACCTATAAGGTAATGACGTCACCGCGTATTTATCATTGCGATAATGTTGAACGATTGTACTTATAATATTCACAATTGCTCTTTATTTTATAGATTCAAGAGAAAACTTAACATCGAAGCGGAGCGTTGATGCCACCAGCGAATGAAGAACCCAAGTTCCTTGAAATTTAATAAAGTTGTCATCTTGCGCCTTTCAATGCATAAAAACGAGAGATAATCCGATACTTTAATATCTTCTGTATGAACACAATTCGCTGGTTCGTTTGTTTAAAACTGCTTTGGAGACAATGTCTTCCGATGATCACAAAATAATCATCGGAGCAGACAAAAAACCAACCAACGGCCATGTACGTCAGTACAATGCTTTCACTATCGGCGAAGTCGCAGTTGTGATTGTTCAGCAAAGCGTTCAATCGAACGATGAAGGATTTACAAAGTGACCCAAGATGTTTTGGTGGAGCGATGATTCTGCTGGCCAGCAACTTTCGTCAAAGCTACCTGTCATTCTGATATCAACGGCTGCAAATGAACTCAACGCATGTTTGAAATCGACGAGGATGTGGGGCTATGTGAGGAAGTTGCAGTTGACCACTGCTGATTTTGTTTCCCTTGAATTTTTGCATGTTTACGACGTCGAAGGGAGAGCTTATCACGAAAGTCTTTCCGGGCCTCCGCCGAAATTATATGAATCACGATTGGCTCAGCGAACGATTGATTTTGGCAGAAAATAACAAGGATGTAGACAGTCTGAATTACTTGATTCAAAACAAAATCGCTGGAAAAATGTATTGTTTCAAATCCGTTGACTGTGTGACTAATCAAGAAGAGACAACCAACTATCCGATTGACCCGAATACCACCGCATTACTTGATGCTGAAGGTCGGATCTGTGATAATCGTGCTGTGCAATCTGAACTATCCGAGATTGTGTAACGGGACGCGATTGGTTGGGAAGAAACTGATGAACAACGCGATTCAAGCGACGATCATCAAGGGAAAATTCAAAGGAGAGGATCTTCTAATTTCGAGAATCCCTTTGATTCCAACTGACATTCTGTTGGATTTCAAGCGCATTCAGTTCCCCGTTCGTTTGGCGTTCGCTATGACGATTAACTAACCGCAAGATCAATCGTTTGGTGGGCGGAATAAATCTCGAATTTCCGTGTTTTCTCATGGTCAGTTGCCGGAGATCAAAACAAAAAATATTGTTTACCACAATGCATTGTTTTGATTTGCGTCTGTATTACATTTATTTCCACTCGAATAAAATACATTGAATTCTTTTGAATACCAACTGACTCCAATTCCCATTCATTTTCACTTGATAAATGCTTGAGGTTGAATCGACATTTCAATCACTTTTTAATATACATTAGTGTTAAATTCGATGAAAAAGAGAATGGAATGTATACTCAACTCAAACGTCTATTGAGAATCGGGTTGAGTTATTTGATTTTTTCACTCATCAAAATAGATGTTCGTGAAGGACAAAATTATTTGCTCGGAACGAAGTAATTTGGGGCGGAACGAGGTTCACCGGGTCAGCTAGTGCCTTATGTTTTTTAAAATCATATTTTTTAAATAATTCGAAAATAGAAGAAAGATTTTTGTTATGGAATATTTTTTAATTTCTTTTAATAAATTTTTATTTTTAAGTAAATTTAGCCAATATAAAAATGAATGAAATGAATTATATGTTTTTTATGTAACACTTTTGTTTTTCTTAATTATTTGTGGTTTTTCATGCAAATTTCAAATCCTGGGATAAGAAATTTATGAATCTCGTAGTCCAGGGTTTCATAGAACGGTCTGGGATTGCAATCCCTACTTCCACCTCAGATATTCTACCTCGAACTCGTAGAACTGAATTTTGATCCAAAAAATGGAGTGAACCGAAAGAGTGAACTAGTTTTATCTAATGGTTTTGATGGATTATCCTTTAATCATGAAATTTCATCAGAGTATACTTTTCGTTGTACACGTCGTATTTTCAGCTTCTTGAGTATCATCACAGGTTAGGTCCCTTCCGATTTTTTGTTGATCAGTTTTCATATTATTGATTGTACTACGAGTATGTGCTCATGCATTTATCCGTACTAGCCTTGACCATTTAGAAAACCTTTCGATATCTGGAATTAATACCATATAAAAACACAGGTCCCACAAACCATCTATTCGTTGGGAACACTGTGGATTCAGATTTCTACTTCGTAGCGTTGTCAGCTACCTTGCTCTTAGTCGGAACCCATCGCCATTATGAAACATCAGTAGATGTCTCCCTACTCAATATGCGACAAACTGTCGATATCGTTTGTGATCTGATCTTAACCACCAAAGCACGTTCGTCGAGTCAGACCAGAACCATTTTTTCGTTGGTTTTAAAGTGTGAGCGCAACATATCATATTCGTAATGGACATTGGGTTTTGCGGCGCAACTTTGGTCTTGGCACCAATCAACACGCAGTGAATACCATCTTCATATTCAAAAAATATGCAGCAGCTGCATACGCAACTTCAATGGCGTCCAAACACGTGCATTTCAAGTGATTTAAATTTCGTCTTGATGTAGCATATTTAACTCTCTTAGTTCTGGCAATATACATTAGTCCAGCGTTTCCATCGATTATTTTGTTCATCAGTGATCAGGTCATCCCATTTGACTGCTGTTCGCCATATATCTTTTAGAAGAATCTTCACATATACAAGGATATGGGCTATGAATCCAATCGGATCAAAGACCATCATTAAAGTTTCGTTTTTAGGTTTTCTTGTTCCATCCATGATCTCGCTATCGATTCGATTGAAATTTACACGATAGTGGAAAGTATTATCTGTAACTGAACACCACATTCCGAGCACTTTCGCGTTAGTTGCTCAGATTCTTCCAGCTCCCGTAACACCATTCGTCTAGAATTTGAAATGAAATTTCTTATTTCAAACCCACCGAGTGAATGAATTCCAATCACTTCCTTGGCAATTTTCATGGCCTCTTCTTCCGACTAGAAACTGTCGAGCCAGTCGTCTACGTAATGATTATGACAGATCGCCTTTGACGCTTCTGGGCCCTTCCTGGAATTTTATTGCGTGTAAGTTTTTTACGAATTGAGCCGAGCTCGGTGAGCATGTTACTCCGAATGTCATTACTCTCATGACATAAACATCCGGTTGTTGTCCTTTTCCTCCGTCGCGCCAGAGAAATCGTTGCAACTTTTGATCTTCCTCTAATATGCCAATTTAATGGAACATTTCTTTTATGTCACCTGTTACAGCGAAGGGTCGTTATTATATGCGCCAGTGGAACTAATAAATCTGGCCCTTTCAGTAAAACGGAATTTAACGATATTCCGTTTATTTCTGCAGCTGCATCCCACACTAATCGAACTTTCCCTGGCTTATTTGGATTGGTAACTGTGAAGTAGATCATCATCATTTCACTCTTGCTTAATTTCCGAACAACCCCTTTTTCCTCATAATCCTTCAACAGTTTTTAATTGTTTCATTCAAAGCTGGCTCTCTTTCAAGTTTTCTTTCCGTCGCCGCAAGGCCATAGGGTATAGTTATTTGGGAAAGCAACATTATTGCTCAGCCATAACAATCCGGTTTCGTAATGCGGTTACCAAATTTCCGTGTAGTTCTTTCCATAATTTCCTGAGCACGTTCGTTTTTAATGAGAATGAGAATTTTATAATGAGAAAAACTCCTTCACTTTGTCATGTAGGTCATCGTCCGTGTTTTGTAATTGATTTTCCAGAACTGAAAGGCTGAATACATTTCTCATCGAATTGGCTTGAGATGTAAATACCAAATGCTCATTGATACATTTAGTTTGGATTCGGTTTAGTTTACCGAAAATTGTCTATCCCAAACGTGTTTTGGCAGCGATTGGTTCCCCCATATGGCCATCTCGAATCTGAAGTGGTATTGCTAAATGCAAGCGTTGTAACCCAATTAAAATTCTAGGTCTAGCATTTTCATAACAGATAAATGGTATATTTCGTAGGTGACTGAACATGCGGTAGTGATATTATCAATTTTCGTTGCTTGCGCTGGAAGATCGCGTGTTGTACTTCGATGTTACTAAGCCGAGTCTGTTCAAGTGGTTGTGGGTCTATATTAGGGATTCTGCCATATAGAATTCTTCTACCTTCTTCTACCATTTCCAAAGTTCTTTCTACCCTATTATGCTTGAGGCATCGCATTATTTAGGGTGAAACCTCTACCTGAACGTTTGCTTCCTTTTTGTCATATAGAGTGAGAATTTAAAAACTTTTCGTTTCGATTATGACCTCTGCTGAGATTGTTTTATAACTTCTACAGCTTTTGATTTAATTAATTTGCAATATGCACGTTTCGTTGATTATTTTTGGAAGTTAATACTAGCTTGTTCTCTTTTGAATAAATGTGTTCATGGGGAAAGGGGGCGGGGCTAAATAGAGGACAGTTCTGGTCCATATTCTACCCAATTAGTCGCCTTAGTAATGTCCAAAACCGGAGAGGAGATACAATACATTTTCCACAATAACCAAGAAATTTGTGGAGGAACACACTTCGAGGAGATTAAACAAAGTAGTCGATCCACGAATTACTACTTATATAGCCGCAATGCTTTTAAACTGACCGATTTTCATTAACTGAGTGGGAGCTATACGAAACAAGCACATTTCCGGGAAACAATGACACAAGATATCAATGTAGGCAGGTTTAGAATATCCAACGGCCAAAAAATTCGAAAAATTTAGATTCGCATCACTCATAAACATGATATTACTGTAACGTTAGGCGTCTCTCTTTCAGAAACACTAGACTTGTGCCATATGGCACTTTTCCAATTGGTACTGTACCCCCACGCTTCTTTTCGGTGTTCCAAATAACCGATGTACCAGGTGTACCACATTCGATTTCATCCATACCGGTCAAAAATAATAAGTCTTAAACATCATTCGAATTACTAATATTTTATTGAAAATTTCACTTCCTATACATAAGCCCTAGTTTGGCATGAGGCTTGTGACGCGGACGAGGAAGGTGGGTAATATGCATAGCCCCCCGATACCATATCGGTCGAACCTCTCACTTTGCCGAACATTGAAGCAAGGCGATCCGTAAACGAAAGGCCAATTTCATCTGGAAACGGGCCTAGTAACTTACGTGCAAAATTTACTTTGACATTCGACAAATTTCGGCCACAAGCACACCGTCTTGGTTTGGAGCATTGACTTTGCAACTGTACCCTGGACGTTTTTTTCACATTCAATTTGGGCGTATTACATCTATCTCTAGATTTTATAGGTTCTGGGCAAATATGAGAATTCACCGCATCACATGGATTACAATTATCATTTTCCGCCTCGCAACTATTATCCGGCGACGAAATTGTACAGATAATCGGTTCTGTGATTTGTAATTGGCACGATTTTATACATGGCGATTGCACTGGTATATGGTCGCCACAACTCATTTCTCCTCGGGGCATTGGTATCTTTGACTTACCGCATTGATTCGATTTGACGCGACGGTACGAGTCCATATCGTTGTCGCACGAATTTTTCGACTCCGTTTTTCGCACGATAAATATTCGTCCACGGTCCCTATCAACCTTCGCTGTTTTTTTATGCATCGAGGATTTTCTTAGTGACTCGATAATTTCGTTGTCTAAACATGATTCAGACATATTTTTAACTTTTTTTTTATTTAAATTAACTTACTTCAAATTTGAATTTTTAATTAGGGAACAAAAAAAAATATTTGAAAAAACAAAAGCAAACGAAACAAATTTCTTTCTTGCTATATCAGTGCCATCTTTGGTTAGTTAAGAAAAATGTTTTGTTTTATAATTATATCAGTTTGGTTTGTATTTACGCTTTTATAAAAAGTTTTTGCTATTACGTGATAGATGGCACATAAAGCAGCAACAATTTTTATGTTATTTAAATACCAGTTTATTAAATAAAAATGACCGTTTAAATAATTTTGTGTTAATTTATGCATATTTTTCTAAGAAAAAAAGAAATTAACTGTTAATTTATTGTTGTCATTAAAAATATGCTATAATATAAAAATAATGACCAAATTACAATTTATATAAGGGAGTTGCCTTCATTAAAACCTCCCCCATTATACAGTACATTATATACTTGTATTCTTATATAAGTGATGTATAGGTATATAGCGTTGCTCCACCCTTATTTAATATACTCTTAAATTATTACAGTATTAACTTTTTATTATTTTTTCACCTCCTATACACTTTGAATCTCTTCCACTCACTGCCTAATTTTTTTTTGCAGAACATTTTTTATTTTGGAAAAACGGAAAAATAAAGTTGTATGAAGTCATACCCACATTTCACAATTTATTTTCTTTTCGCAGGCAAAAAAAAAGAATTTATGTGTTTCAATTTCCCTGGGAAAATCATGAGTATATGTTAGAGTTTATGCCAATATAACTCTACACCAGGCTCGTACACAGGACGTGACATTTTTTTATAAACAGTGAAAATATTTAATAGATTCGTATAAAATGTACATTTATTCATATATAATGACAGAAGATTACTAGCTACTGGTTGTGTTTATATTGCCAATCGAATAGCAACAAGACGAACACATAAAAAAAACAAAATTGAATTCAAATAGCCACAAACTTTTCGGTGGTAGTGTTGTTGTTGTTGTTATTTATTAAGTTACCACACAAAGCGATATGTAGAAGCTCTGAACTGAACCCAAAATATGTAATTAATTTTCACAAACTTTATCGTTATTGATTTTCTTTTATACTTATATTCATTATTATTGTTGTTGCTGTGTGTTTAAAGTTGGCTGTGTGCGTATATCACGAGCTTTTTGTTGAGCGAAAAATCAATAGAAATTTTCCGAATAAAGCTCTCGTCCGCTTGGCGCATGGCAAATTCCTAAATTGCATATCGTTCATTGTTATAAATAAATTGTATACTTTGTAGAAAGGATACATTGAGACTATTTTTCAAACAACTACATTGCACCTTCTTTTATATTGATAGGTAACTAACTGTTGGTCTGTGTACCAAATTTAAGCACTTCAACGGTTCGAAATAAACACTCAATATATTACCCTCTTGTATGAATACAAATTACCACTATCAGTCACGTGCCGTACATCTCAATCTAAAATTGAAATGGGAAAGTAAAACATCAAATATTTTTAATAAACTTCAATTAATTTTTATTTAAATTAGTTTTGTTATTTGCACTGGAAAAATCATTGACATTCCAAATGAAAATTTATTGAGTTTTAATTTAATGTAGTTTCTAGTTAAACAATGTGTATAGGTACCTGTTGTTATAATTGGAATACAAATTGCAGGTGCGATTTCCGTACATGTACAATTTCATCAGACAACACTAATCAGTAAAAACCCCATTTGCTCTTGTGTGAAGCTAGCCCAGCCCGGAATTTATTAAAAATCACGTTGAATGCAAAAATTAAATTCGATCCTTTTAAATTTTGCGAATTAAGCCGAATTTTGCGAGTTATATCTAAAGAACTTGTCTTTGAACGAACTTAAAGTACATTAAACACGATAAATGCACTTGGTACGTTAAAGGTTTTAGATATAATAGATGTATGGCTAAAATCCGCAAAAATTAAAAGTAACGAATTTAATTTTTGCATTTAACGTGATTTTTAATAAATTTTGGGCTGGAGCCTGTTCACGAGATTTACATTGTTACAATGTTGTTAACAATGACAGCTTGCCTTTTTCGTTCACGAACTCTACATTGTTACAAACGTCATTCTCAACCCAACTCGAGACTGCCTCTACAAATGTCATTTTTAATGGTGTAGCTATCAAAGGCAACATGATTGTGTAGGTTTGAAAAATAATTTAAAGAACAAAATTCAATTTTTAATATATTTATTTTAAATAAATTAGTGTTTTATGGATACACTGATTATTTTGATGCTCCATAATACTATGATTAGTTCGTACATGGTTTATTTTTTAGTTACGATTCGTACTTTATGGAAAAAAAATTGGAAAAAATTATCCTCTAGAGGGCAAATCGAACTTTACAAAATCATAAAACGTTCATAATAGATCGTTAGGAATCTTAAGAAGTCTAATAGTATCTTGAACGAATGAAGTATCTTGAACGAATGCCGCATCATCTTCTGTGAAGTCACAGTATTAAACTGCGACACGAGATTTTTTGGCAGCTGCCTCGGCTGCTTGATATTCTTCAATCTATAAATAAAATTTTTATTCTAGTCTTGTATTTTATAAAAGCCGCTCGGTCTTACCGGTTTGACGAGTTTGCGGTCACGTCGTATCTCAGCACGGATTATACCATCTGTAATAAGTGCTTTGCCGACATCGACATTAGTGGCAAGATCGGATAGCGTAGCGTAGACCGAAGCAGCAATTTTAAACTCAACATATAAGTTTAATATCTTGTTTACAACATATCGGGAGTACGGCTAATGCAAGAACATATTCCTGTGCATATGGTTTGTCAGATGATAAGACAGGTGGTAAATGAGCTATATGACTGGCGGGTAGTGTCTGAAAAACAATATTTAAAGTTAGTCTCCAGTTTCGATTCCCTCGAGATAATCTAATTAAATATTATTATTTTTTTTAAAAATATTGCAATTCAAAATAATAATTAACAGAATCTGCCCCAGAATTGCTTCTCCGTTTGAAACTTATATTGAAAATTCACAACAAACTCCTTCGTACCACAATAAAACATTGCAGTATCAGAAAGTTCACCATTTATTTTGTCTACGCAAATCTAACAAATTTTACTGCAATCTCAGTTTTAACAATACATTTTTTTATCTTAATTCTGTGGTTATGTTTTTAACAATGTTTTGACACTTGGGACAATCTCATAGTTAACTATTACGTCATTTCTACAATGACAGTTGCTACGATATTGTAACAATGTCAATATCGTGAACGTACTCCTGGGCTAACTGCACACAAGAACAAATGTTTTTTTTTACTGATTAGAGTGGCCCGATGAATTTTTTTTTATTATTTTATTTTCTAAATTAGGTACATAAAATTAAGCGATGTTCTAAGATTTAAGCGCTAGATTTTCGGTGATTCAAGTGCCCGCCGTCGAATTTCAGCTAAAAATTTAGCAAATTTTTGCAAACCGTTTACCTGACTTTTGGCCTTCTTTATAATAGGTTGGGGAAAAAGAAATCCATTATTTTTTCGTTAGATGGTTTAGTGACGTATATCGCGTGACGTATTTGTCGCAGTGCGCCATACTTATACTCGTTGGAAAGTGGGAATCATGTACTAAAAAATTCTTTTGTGATTGTTTTGATTCATCAATTAGGTTGTGAGCTATAGCGTGCCAAGAATGGAGGTAAACAAAGAAAAAATTCACTATATTTTACAATTTTGCTTCGATAAAGGCAGAAACGCAAGCCAGACGGCTGAAATTGTAAATATAGTGTCTATGGTCCCGATACTGTTACAGCTAATCATGCGCACTTTCAGTTTCGTCGGTTCTGTTCTGGTAATTATGATACCAAAGATGCACCACGCACTGAAAAGCCTATTTTCAAAAATGTTAATGAAATCCTGGAAATTATCGAAGTAGCTCGCAATCATAGCATCGCCCACAAAACAGTTTTAAACTATTTGCTTAAGCTGTGATGTTATTATGCATCCACCGGACCTGGTATCAAACGATCAGCACATTTTTTTGTCCATTGCAAAGGCTCTTGGCGGTGTAAAAATGGCCCCAAGAGAGGCTTAGTGAAAACTGGCTATCTCAGTTTTTGCTAATAGGAACAAGGCGTTTTGGAAAAGCACCATAATGACATTGCCTTCTAAACGGCAACGAGTTATCGAAAAAACGGTGCACATTTTTAGCCAAAACAAATGCTAGTAGCCTTGCATGTTAAATAAAGCCTCGAAACAAACGTAAAAATAATGGATTTCTTTTTCGCCAACCTTATATTTAGTTAGATTTAAGATGCCCATTCCTTTCAGATTTTACTGATTGTCATGGTAGGATGGTTGTACAGAACTTCCACAAAGAATCTCTCTTAAAATTAAAAAAAGAACTTCGTTAAGCATATTAGGCAAATCTTTATCAGACTGTATTTGGTAAAAAATCCTACAGTGTTTTCAACAGCAGATCACTCTAATATTCCATTCTACATTAAGTCAGATCTCAATTACACAAAATAAACACAATTTCAGTCCAAATTCATTTTATTTACCACCTACCACCATATAACATCAAATGATTTGGCCAACAATGCTCTTCCAGATAACTCGATCCGTAACAAGATTGCAACGATACGATAACTAAGCGTGTAAAGATCCTGTTTTTATGTCGTTCATCCATCAAATAGCGGGCCTTCTCGCTTGTTTTACAGTCTGTCTGTCTAAGGCAGCAGCAATTTGCCAGCATCAGCGTCACTAGAATTATTGTTATTATTTTATCACCAGCGGACACTTTTTATTCATTTTGTACCTTTTCCAAAATACAACATTATGTATTTTGAGCAAGGTTCTTAAATAAGTGAATGATAGGCGAAACTAGACTAATTTTTTTAATGGTGCTAATGGATTTATTCTTGAATCTTTCTACATAAGTAACTAACAAGAAGTGTTCAAATCTTAAGATAATTACATTTTTTAAGTTTTAACCAATGTTAAATTAAATTGTGTAATTTAGATCCTACTTATAAGCGTAATCTACACATTTAATGTTTTTACGGGTTACTAGTCCGAGTGGATCTGCGCTTCTCAGTCGTTTAAATTCGTTGGGATGTCCCTGAAGTTTTGAGTAGTACTTCGAAATGAAATACTTGATTGGTTCTTTAACGGTTTTAATACCAAGGTTGTCGAGTATGTTAGTATTTCGGTTATACCATGGAGCATTAGCAATACATCGGAGTATTTTCGCTTGAGTTCGTTACAGGAGTTCCCTATTTGATGCACTGGTGGATCCCCATAACTGAATACCATATGACCTAGGTATTTGACCTTGGTTTGTTGAGGGATATATACACCAATTAATTGTACTGGTCAGCAGGAGCGTTCGTTCAGCGTGAATGTGACATGAGTTGATTTTTTTTTTCATGTACTTTTATTCGCCGGATCTTGAGCAAATCCTCAATTTTGCTCAGATGAATTTGCACGTCTCTTGAGCCTGTTTGTGGGTTTTCGTGTGATACCAGGATGGCTGTATCATCAGCAAATGTTGATATTATTACATTGTCAGTAACAGGTAAGTTTGCCGTGTACAACAAATATTAAATAGGTCCCGGAACGCTTTCATGTGAGACTCCTGCGCTTATATATAATTTAGGGAAGTTGTTGCACCATTTTGTTGGACCATATATTACCTTTGGAGGAGATAGTTTTCCAGAACTGAGTGAATATTCTTCGGCAGGAGCGCTTTAAGTTTGTATATTAGTCCATGGTGCCAAACTTTGTCAAATGCATGCGCTATATCCATGAAGACAGCAGAACAGTATTGCTTTGCCTCAAAGGTCTGCCTGATTGCATTTACAATTATATGCACTTGCTCTATGGCACCATGTTGGTTTCGGAACATTGATGGTGCTGGAATGATTTGCCTTTCTTCTAATACTGATTTCAGTTTTGTTATTAACATTTTTTCAAACAGGTTTGAGATTGTGGGAAGCATGCTTATTGGACGATAAGACGAAATATGAGTTTCGCTTTTCCTAGGCTTATGCATCATTATTTAAAGATATCTTCCACGTTTGAGGAATACAACTAGTTCGCATGATCGCATTAAAAATGTAGGTTCTTAGTTTTATGCAATTGTCTGGTAATTCCCTTTTCATTTTTCCAGTAATAAGGTCAAATCATGGTGCCGTTTCCGGACGAATGCAAATTTTGATTGTGAGGATGAACCATTATCCATCTGGTGAGGCAGCACGATATTATTATTTGCCTCGTGTGGTGAAAACATCGTCTTTAGATGTGCATTGGCTTTCGTTTTGTAGGCCTTTTTAGATTTTTTGTTGCCTTTCACAAAGAATACTAGTCTCCTCTGTTGCCGAGAGTTCATTTAACTAATTCTGGACACATTGGTTTTCTTCTTTCTGCAATGCAAATTTCAGGGTTTTGATAGCTTGATTTAATTTGCATTTCAACAATGGTTATTTGCTTGTTGCCATTGCCGTAGAATTTTTCGTTTTTCCTGGATTAGTGACTGAATATTATGTGATAATTTATTAATTTTTTCAATATTGTTGATGATTGGTGAAGCCTTTTCAGCTGATATTTCCAGTGCCTACTTTAGCTTTTCTGTTTGCCACATCAATATCTGCTGGTGTTTTTAGTGGAATATCAAGATGACAATTTTGTTCGTCTAGTCTCTTATATTGATCCCAATCAGTTCGTTTGTTTGTCAGATGTTTCGGTGTTTCTGATTTTAAGACAACAGTACTCATTGTTACTTTTAACGGTGAATGATCAGACGACAGATCATAGCAATCGGTGGCCTTAACATACGTACGTGCAATGCCTGTGGTTACGCAGAAATCAATTAGATAAGGTACTTTCTTTTTATTCGTAAGTCGCCAGTAAGTAGGATGACCGGTAGATAAAAAATCCAGAGATTGTTCCTCTATAGCTTTATAAAGTTGTTTCCTGCAGACAGATGCTCATCGATTGGATATGATCTTTATTATATTTCAAAGGTTCATAATGTTTTAGTCTTCTCTTAATCACTCAGTGCCACCGTGTGCTTTGCCATTCGAATGCTTAGTGTCATAAATAGAGAACATTATGTCAATATTGTGCTCAATGAGCAACCATTTTCTGACAGAATCTTGAGTTTTATTTTTATCCCATTTCGTTGAATAATGGAGATCACCACAGGTTACACAAACATCGCTCAAAGTGCAATAAGCTTTAGTGTGGCCGTATTCTTGGCACTCACCACACTGTTCCGATCCAGTTCTTTTTCTGGGTTATTCGACATTAATCCTTCTATGTAGAAGATACTTCAAATCATATATTTCATGCTTTCCTTTGCTTTTTTTATTATCTGGTTCTAATTTCAGACGGAATATTGGCTGAAGTATCTTTTCCCGATTTATAATATTAGTTATAGATTTAGCACGGAATTATTTTTCAGCGAGAGCAGCTTGTATCTCGTTTGGGTCAAGCTCACAATTCCTTTTAACATCACAACCAACCCTTTTTGGCTCTTTATAGTTCATAAGTATAGTAGTGTTTTCCCACTTCATCAAATTGATTTATCAAGGCCTTGTATGCCTCAATATTTGACGGCTGAACTTTGGTTTTTTATATTTCCTCGTTTAGCCCCGGGAAAATTAAAGTCAACCTCCGTTAAAGTGTCGAGGTTGTTGCTAAATCTCTATTTGATTCTTCCCTGAAATCGATTGGTGATGTTTTTTCAGTTTTTGATGTGTTTTTTTTTTTGGTACAACCTCTTTAGCAGCTTCATCGGTGTTTATTAAACTAGAAAACCGGTTGCCATGAGCCAATTCAACTTTGGCTAGCTTAGTGAATTTATTCAGGCTCGTATTGGCCGCTTATTTAAGGCTCCTCTTTTGTTGGGATGCACAGTGATATACCTGTCTAAACCCGTTTGCAACGACGTTGCACTTTTGTCTTTTTCAATTAATTCACTAGGTTCATTAACGTTTACTTTTAATTCCGTTTGGACCAATTTGCTTGCACAGCAATTTTTTGCACGTTCACATTTTGATTTTTTTTGGAGTATGATACACATTGTGCGTGGCGTTTGATAATCCGCTTGACGACATTGCCCCCTGCAGATTTGGCATAGTTATTTTAGGTGGTGAATGGGACACAGGCATCATTGTATCACGCTTTACCACATCAGAAATAAAGACAAGTTGCGTCTAATTAAGGTTGCATTTGAATTTTGAGTTCCAAACATTCAAACCTAATAAGAAAATAAAGAGATATTATCATTATATGTGTTCTAATTTCCATAATCCTTGTGTCCGATAATTTCCTCGTGCTTATTCTCTTTCCGCGGTAGTCGGAAAGCGGATTTTCCCTTTCAGATAACTTTTTCTTAGCAACGGTATCACTCAATAATGTACGCACAAATTAGTCCTATTGCGCGGCGAAGTTGTTGATTTTTTGAGAGTACCACGTTTTTTGTCTTCTATATCAATCAGTAGAGCAAGATAAACTGTTCTTAAATCATACGTAGGAAGTTCCCAATATTTCTTGAACATCTCTAACTGCTGTACATATGTAATTTTATCTTTACATGTTTTTTACATCCATTCAATTGAATACATGTTTTTTCTTTGGTTTGGCCTTTTTCCATTTTGGTTCAACAATTTTTGTCGATATCAAACCATGAACCGCGTGGTCTTCTAAATCGTTAAATGTACGAATCTGTTGCTCGTGTCTATCTAGGAAGGCTGCAAAGGAAGAAGGAAGGTGCGGTTCGTCATAGTTCATTAAATTGGATTCAATTGCTTCCGCTATTTTTTCCAAAGTTCCGAAAATAGAGTTATCATCTGATATGAGGAATCTGCATCACCACCCACTTGGTCTAATAAAACAATAATTAACAAAATAGCCTAAAGTCAATTCGTGATTAAAACATCTGACGTTACCTTCGGAATTTAAACATCTAGCACCTAAAATTTAATTAACGACTTTTATAAGAATCGCTTAAATAACTTTAAGTTATTTCAGCTTCACAAATTAGTCTCGTATATGTTTGAATTTTAAAAAAGAACAATTGATTAAATGATTTTTAAACTGATTTTATTCGTTAATGCATAAACGATTCTTTCAATTTCTAATGTTTATTAAAGTCAGTTAAGTCATAATTATTTTGTTTTATAACTTCGTTAATTTTTGAACGATTTTTATGAAAGTTAGATATTATATTATACAACAAGGAACCATTTGCGCAATTGTAACTAAAAAAGAAAAATCGCTTAAAATCGTTTTGGTCGTTTCAACGTTTCGGTACAGAACTTATGGAGGTTCTCAATTTTTGTAAAAGTGGAACTAGTCAGGAATAAAAACTTAACTTAATAAAAAAATAAGAATGCGATAAATGGCATGTCAGGGTTATTACCCAGCAAAATTTAATTTTTACTTAAGATTAGCTGTCACATAAAAAAGGAGGGTGCGCTATTTCTCGCCCAAAAATAAGAAAAACTTAAAAAATTGTATTAAAAATCTGATTTTTTATTAAATATAAAGGCGGAAATTATTTTAATTGAATAATTAAATACTAAAATAGTATATAAAGTTATTTGAATAATTTCACATATATCATTCACTTATAAATGATAAAAATTTTAATTTATGAGACCTAATCTAAAAGTTAGATTGTGGCTGCGTACCAATCCAAGAGTAAAAGTCAGTTTTAAGTAAATTTTTCGGTAAATTTAATTATTTATGAAAAACTGTATGGTAAACTGATCGAAAAATCTGTATAAAAATCAATTTTTACCGTAGTAAACGATTTACTCTTGGATTGGTACGCAGCCTTAATAAGCCAATCTATGTAAATTCGAACCCGATTTACCAGCACCATGTGCCAACGTTTCCGCGGTTCCTGACCTAGGGTGTATATCTCTATACACTATGCAAATTTACGTATATTTTCTATCAAGATATCAATGTATGTGTGAGCATTTTATATACATTTTGACACTATCAGCAAATTATCAGGAGCCTATTTCACGATAAATTATCATGAAATTATTACGAAATGTCATCCTTTTGAGGTTATGTTTCATCATTATAAATTTAATTTTCATACTGAAGACATACATTTTTGTTATTAGTGTATTTATTTAATCAATGACCACAGACAATCAAATTAGATTTTTCATTTGAACTAAAAAATGAAAACAAAACAAACTTCTGATGATTCCAATGTCATCGTTGTATCTGTGATTTTTCGTTAAACTGCGTATATGTATACGCAAAAAACAAAATATTTTTGATTGTATGCGGCTATTTACAGAAAATGAAATCGCAGTTTAAATTTTTACGTTTACATAGGATGAAACATCTCTATTAGGTTGTCTCAGCTATGACCCTAATGCTGCACCAGCACTTGTAGCACAATCCAATGAAAATAATACTGGAATTTTTTTCAAATTAACTATGACGATATGTTGTAAATAAATTTGTAAAAAATTCCAGTACGATACAATAAATATTAACAAAAATACGAAAAGTGTGGTGTAGCTTTGTCTAACGCCAGCCGACACACGAATTGCAGGATAACGGGACCTGTAAAAAAATGTCTAACTGTGTAACAAATTTGTAATTAATTTGTAAAAAATTCCAGTACTATTTTCATTGGATTGTGCTACAATTGCTGGTACAGCATTAGGGTTATTATTTAACTGTGATTCTGTGTTAATATATAGGCTGCGGTCGAATAGTCGGGTAAATTGCACTTTTTACCTTTTTTACAGTGTACAGGAAACACAATTTTTTACAGTGTACAGGAAACACCTTTTTTACAGTGTAAAATGAAATACTGTACTAAATAGTAGGGTAATTGAGTTTTTTTTGTTGTGAGTTTGACGTTTTCTTTTTTCGTATGTTTCCAATTCAAAACGTAAGTCTACTAAACATAATGGCTTGGTATTTTCAAATTAAATATTTTTTAATATTTTTTAAATATTTTTCCATGTTTTTGTGTGAATAATTTCTAAACTTTTGACAACAAGAATTATTTGGCAGTTACCCATATACCACCGAAATGAACCCTTTGAACACTATATTTTACCCCTCGAGCCGTTTTAGCGACACATATTTACCAAAGAATTGGGACACTGCTTGAGGGATATATGTTCTAAAATTTCAATTTACTGTACTAAACGATTTACCCGACTATTCGACCGCAGCCATAGTATGTATACCGGAATTCGTGATTTTCGTAATTCGTGTTGATTTTACTTTAATATATTTAATTTTTTCATTAGTTGTGTACGTCTGTCCATTATTTTGTTCGCGAATCGACACACGAATTTAACACAGACCGATGTCTTCACCCTTTACATTAAATTTATAATGATGATACATAACCTCAAAAGGATGACATTTCGTAATAATTTCATGATAATTTATCGTGAAATAGGCTCCTGATAATTTGCTGATAGTGTCAAAATTTATATAAAGCCATACTACGGTAACTTGAATCCGGTAACTATTTCGTTTCTTTCCCCTTTACCTATAAAATAAAAAACATTTATAGATAAAGGGGAAAGAAACGAAGTAGTCACCGGATTCAAGTTACCGTAGTATGGATATGCACAATTAGTTAATTCGCGTAATTATTCAGGAGTATAAAACATAGTATTATTTTGCGACATTGAATCGTCATACTGCTCGAATTTGCAAAAGTGGAACTACGGGAATTGGATGCAGACAAAATTAAAACAAAAATTCCGAAATATGAAATTTTTAAAATCATATCAACCTGCCAACAATGTAAAAATGTAAATTTTTCTAGTGAAGACATAAAAAACGTTGCGGCAGTCCACCGAAACAGTAACATGCGGACCACAATTTTCCAAAGAATGTGATCCAAATTGAGACTAGGGAAAGTACAGAAAACGCTACCAGTTGAAAAAAATTAAGCTCGCTTCAGATGCACCCGAGACACTTTTTCCATTTTTAAATTGATAATTTTAATATTAATTGTAGATACATTTATAGTTTTTATATTTTAATGTAATATACAAATAATATTAAACTTTCCAAGATCACTTTTCATAAATAATTCATAGAAAAAGCCGCGTAAACTCTTTTTCGTAGTAATAAATTTTTCTGCGAGAGCACAGGGGTACAAGTCTCAATTGATCAGGCCAGCAAAAACTGATGTTCAACAAACGACGTATTTCCAAATAAAATGTATTTCAGTAAATCGAAATTCTCGAGCCGTGTTTTAAACAAAAAATGATTGTTTTTTAAAAAAAACAAAATTTTATCAAAGCTTGCTCAAACACACAAGTAGATTCTGTTCAATCTGAATCAACTCTCTGGCACAAAGTAAACCATAACAAAACTGTAATTATAAATATAGATTCAACAATACA
Organism: Nephrotoma appendiculata; assembly: GCA_947310385.1. Classification (NCBI taxonomy): domain Eukaryota; kingdom Metazoa; phylum Arthropoda; class Insecta; order Diptera; family Tipulidae; genus Nephrotoma; species Nephrotoma appendiculata. The sequence continues at coordinate 19,251,781 of OX371224.1, forward strand.
AGGAAACGTCACCACAAACTTTCTAAACTGCTTGCTGCATAGTATTCTTGAATGCTTCTACTTCCCTTCATTTTCGGATGCATCGCTGTTTTAATAACGTCACAGTTGCTTTCGCTGCATTGTTTTCCTTTATAGGTTTGAAGTCCGGTACGAACCTACACTTGGGTGCAAAAAATTAGCATATTGATCAATTTTCAACAAAAAATATCGAAACATCCAACGTGTGTTTAATTTTCTTGAATGCAGATTCAAAGTCTAATTCAACACCTATCCAGTGGTACTTTTTTGTGTTATACCATGCCTAGAAAGTGATTTTGTATTATTTTGTGTTATACCATGCCAAGAAAGGGAGTTTTTCATCATGAAAATTAGTGGTAAAAATCGAATTGAAACATGGAAATCATAAAAAAAAACATTTTTATTAATAAGAAGTATTCCCTCCCTAACCCGAATTATAGCTTCCACTCAATGTTTCTTTGATTTCACCAAAATTTTTACTAAATTTTGAGGTATCGCCACCCATTCCTCGCCGATCGTCTGTTTCAGCTCCTGGAGGCTCGTTGTAGGAATATCACTGGCTTGAACTCTTTAATTTAACTCGTCCGATAAATATTCAATGGGATTGAGGTCCGGGCTTTGAGCTAGTCCATAACAGGCCCATCCACCTCTTGAAGGTAACGTACACTATACCAGCCATATGTGGTCTCGCATTATCCTTAATGAACAGGAATTTTCCACAGACTACCCAGAACATGCATGGTCCACCGCCATACAAGACACGTTCTTCAATGAATGACATTGCGCAAATCACTCTCCTGATTTTCTGTACACCCTTCCCCGCCCATCGGTGCCATGTAAACACATCCTGCACTTGTTAGAGAACAGGATTGTTCTCCATTGTTCTTCGGTTCAATCCAAATGATCGCGAGCAAACTGAAGGCGGGCTCGTCGGTGAGCTGGGATCAATTTCGGCCCGTTTGCAGGTCTATGTGCAGTCAGATCACCTGCTCGAAGTCGTCTTATAACTGTCCATTGACTGACTTTGATTTTACGAACTTTTTGGACCCGGTGTCCCAGTTGTACCGCATTCAAATGTTGGTTTCGCACCGAAGTCGTCACAATAAAGCGGTCATCACGCTGTGTTGTAACACGAGGTTGGCCAGATTCTTTTCGCCCTCTGCAACAGTCGATTTCTTGATATCTCTGCCAAACTCGACGAACGGAGACATTTACACGGCTCAAATTTACACAAGTGGTATCATTGGATAGGTGATGAAATGATCTCTCACTTGACATACTTTGGTTCAAAAACATAGTTCAATTCGCTAGCAAATTAAAGTGAGTGTATTTGCATAACAAAATTTGGTCCTAACGATTGAAAAACACGACGGTAGATCCATCTCTCTTTCTTTTCCTTTTAGATGAGGTCTGAAACATGCAACTGTAATCTATTTGCATCTAGGTCTTCCATAAAGAAATTATTAATACTTTGAAATCTGGTAATTTGGCAAGTTTGGAGCCAATTCGGTTATAGTAAATAAATAAATCATTTATTGGTATGTAACCTAGTTTCAAAAATTAATAAAATTTTGGATAACAATTTATATAGATTATGTAAAAGACGCAACAAAACATTTATTTAGAAACCAGAGCAAATTCTATCGACATTTTATATATAATTTAGGAAGAATAAAGAGATTAAAAATCGTATGCATTACGAATATACAAAGCAATATGACGCAAATGCTGATAGCTGCCAACCACCAACTGTGTGCCAACCTACACAGCGCATAACAGATCTAGAAATCTAAATAACTGCTGTTGGGCGTTCATACAAATACTGTGTAGGAAATTCAAATCCATATAATACTTACACATATTATCATGCCCAACGAAGTTACACCAAAACTAATAAATCTATTCAGAGAGAAATATATTCCAAAAATAGCCAAAAATCAATATCTCAACCGGTACATTTACAGTAACGCGCACAGTGAACAGTGACATCATTAATCCGCATACACAGCATAAACCATAAAATATTTAGACTAGTTTAAAAGTAGCTTGACGACATCATTCAATCAAAATTGCATATCTTCATCATCCGCATATATACGAGTATATACGCGAGCACACAGACCCCTCAATTACACAAAAGTATTGAGAAAATATTTTTGATTTGGTAACCATGATACACTGTGATAAAAAATAAAAAATAAACTTTTTATCTCTGTGATTTCCACTCGATTAACCAGATCCTCAATCTACTTCGCTATTATTAGTGTGTGTACACGGTAAATAAAATGGTACAGCAAACAAAAAAAGGATATAGCACCGGTTAGAAAATAATATTTCCTAGATACATATGCGTCAGTTAGACATAAAAACGTCAGCATTAAAAAAAAAAATCTTCAACTCATTATAACGACGAGCGTCGAATTCAAAGTGTTTTACGTTCACACAAGACTATATAGCAACGGAAAAAATGTTGACAATAAATATTATGAGACGAGAAAGAAAATTGGAAAAATGAAAAATCAATTTTAATTTAATTGTAATCAGACAAAGAGTGTATAAGACGATGACGATGATGAGGATGATGTCACAAAATATTTGTTTTAATTCACAATGATGTATTAAATAAATTAGATTTCTTCTGATTCGGTTTGGTTCTGTTGACCAATCATCACATAAAAAATATAAAAATTATAAGAAGCATTTTGAGTTCTCCTCTTAAAACTATATCATATTACATTTTTTTTTTTACAGAAGTATTATTTATTGTTTGTGTTGGAATTTAAAAGATTTGTCTGATTTCCCGTCGGGAAATTCTTGTTTACATTTTATTCCGTTGGGAATAATTTGATCGAAAAGGTTAATATGGGGTTATTATGGGTTATCAAACTCATTCGCCGAAAAAAATGATACGTTAATAGACGAGATCGATCCGTTATACAAAAGGGCGAAAACCTCAACATTTAGGGGGGCTACACACGAGACCGCACAGTATTTAATCGCCATATCAACGCACAACAAAAAAAAACTCACCATCATCATTTCTATTTTATCTCATTTTGAATTCTACGATTTTCATTCTGTATTTTGATGATTAAATCGAATGGAAAAATTAAGACTTTTATAAAACACCGACTAATGAATATATTAAAAGACGAGAGAGATTAGAAAACGTAAAAAAAAATATATTTTTTCCATTGTAACCATGAATAGTCAAGAGGGTAATACGAGAGACAACAACAATTGATAACAGATAAAAATTTACTGTAAAATTTCCATAAAACTTTTCCCCTCATACGAGTGCATAATCTGCACTGTTAGGCAAAGTTAATAATAATATACTGAATTAATAACTTTAATAATGTAAAATTATAGAGATTATAAATTTTAAGTGGATCCTCTATCATGTGCATATAGCTAACTAAAGAGATGTATCAATTCAAATTTACTGGGTGGTGGGAGGAATGGAAAAATAATCGAGTTAAGGGTTGCAAAATCAATTTTAGATTTTTATACTACTGGTAGTGATTCTGCAATCCAGTAAATCAGTACCTTTCAATGTTACGCAAACCCATGTATGGTATATCATTTATTTGGCGGAATTTTCTGATGCAGATGATGTTTTCTTCTCCGGGTCTCATTGAAACTTGTTCAATTTTCGACGGCCTATAATATTTAGAACTAACTCTTGGCTTTTCGGACAAAATATTATTTTTAATGGCACCCATCCAATGTTTACGACTCTTCTACTCGTAAACAACAAAGAGACCATTTACTCACATTATTTCTACAAAAAAGTAGAAAAATGCATTCCCCCCATTTTTAACCCCGGGGTTCTGGTGTAAAAATACATAAACCCTTACAAAAATGAGAACTTCCTTAGGTCACTTCTTGGCAGCTTGGTTTCGATAAAAAGTTGGTCTACTCATCAGGTTGCAACGACCAAATTGCAAAAATGCAACTCTTGCTTTGTACCGATAGTACAAAACAAGAACTTATCGATTTGGCGAATTACATCAGCAAATCAGAAATTTCAGGAAATTCTCAAGCGATATCACTGTAGCTAACAAAACAAGACCGAATGGCGATAAAAAAAATCATAAATTCACAAACGACATAATCACGACATATTTTATCTATGTCAAAATGGATTCTAAAAGTTACATACTCGAATAATAAAAATTTTGAAATTATAAAAATTGTTTGTATTTTAAGGCGGCCGCATGAAAAAAATTCTGCCGTGACGTGACAATAGCTGCCAACATAATAAGCTTAAAAAAATTGAAATATTTTATCTCGTCCATGACAATTAATACCAACTTTTTTGTTGCTCATTGTGTTTTGTTTTGGTTTTGTAAGTTTGCTCATTTTTTAACGTGTCAAAATTGACATTGTTGTTGAATATTTTGGATTTTATGTGCGGTTTTTTTTCAATTTTTTATTTCAATTAGTTTACATTGAATTTTTTAATTAGTTTCGGTCATAATATTTTTCTTCAATTTTTCAATTAGTATTTCCGCGCTAATTTTTTTTTTCAATTATTGTTATGGCTGAATTTTTACAACAAGTGTTTCAATCGAGACAACACCAACTGTTAAGACAACAAAACCTGCCTTTATCAAAACACAGAATGCTGGCAATATTATCGAATGATATTGCCGCGGCTAATGCTTTGCTTGCGGCTTGCTTAACAAGGCGCAGAAGATCAACACACCGCAGGCGTCGTTTTGCTGTAAACCCTAATAATGCGAATAGGAGGCAACAAGGTTATTATCATAATTTGCTGAATGAGATGCGACTTATGGATGAAGCGACATTCTTCAACTTCCATTGAATGCCACCAACTGTTTTCGTCGAAGTTTTGGACCATTCATCCAGTCTTTAATGATCTCGGATCGCGTAATATCTGTAAACGCTAGGTTGTCGCTTACTCTAAGGTAACTAATAAGCCATTGATGTTTAATAATGTCAATATAATGAAATGTTATTTTAGATATTTGGATAGTGGGGATAGCATGATATCGATCATTCGATATGGTGGAGTCGGATTGGTGAGTCAACAACGTCACTAATTATAAGGAAGACTTGTTTAGTGCTATGAGACAAACTTAGTTTGACTTGTTCCCTCAACCTAGCGCGGAAATGTCGCAATCTGTGGCACAAGATTTTTCACGAAAAATGGAATTTTCCGAATTGCTTATAAGCCATCGATGGGAAAAACGCCATTATTCAGGTATATGCTTAGAGTCTTTATATTAATATATTGAGTTTTAAAATATATTTATTTTTGTTTGCAGGCATTTGGAAATTCTGGTTCTCTAAATCAGAAGCTATTTGTGATGCCAATTATAAATTTACATAAGTAAGTGTTGGAGCAAGTGGACATAAGGGCGACAGTACCTTATTTCGCAACACCGGTTTTGGCATAGCTGTTATAAATGGAAGTGAACCATTACATTTACCTCCCGCCTTGCTTTTCTAATACAGCTGATGAAATCCCTTATGTATTTGTGGGTGACGAAGCGTTTCCACTGCTAGTTAATTTAATGCGTCCATATCCCGGTCGCAACACCAGATCTCTGCCAAAAGCCCAAAATGTCTATAATTACAGACTATAGTCTCGATATATCTCGAGCTAGGCGGGTGGTTGAGAATACCTTTGGTATATTAGCTGCAAGATGACGAATATATCGAAAGCCAATTCTTGCGACAGTTGCGCTTTACAATTGGCTTAAGCATAAACAAATGGCAAATTACACTACCAACAACCTGGTCGATTCAGACGTGAGAGGGACAATTCAATCTGGGAGATGGCGCGATGAAGGGAATGCCGAAGCTCTGCAAGATCTTAGCAGAGTTGGATCAAATAACCCAAATAGAACTGCGGTTGAAGTGAGGGCCCAGTTCAAATATTTTTTTAATGGTGTAAATCGTTTACCATGGCAAGACGCTATGATGCACTAAATCAAAATATTTCAAGTTTTTATAAATAAAAATTTAGTTTAACATAAATAATTCAGTCTTTTATTTTAAAATTTCAGTTTTTTCTAATATAATAAGAATGTCTCAGGCTATCACAATTCAATAATATATAGTTAATAAAAATCACAAAATTAATTAATTAAAGTTAATTCAACCACAAAATATTTGGTGTATAATAAAACAAGGTAATAAGTTAACTAAACTAATTATTTTTTCGTTTATTTCTTACAAAATCCATTCCTTTTCTAAAAATGGAGAATAGCATCTCTTGGTCACCTTCATCCCAAGACAACACTTCTTCTTCTACCCCCATCACGTAATTAAGCCCTGTGCTAATCCGGGTTAGAGGAGCTATTGATTGGGTCTTTAATTTTTCAGACATCTCGTAGCGTTTGTCCAATCTGCTTACAAGACTTTTGATTGCTGAGTCCAATGGATCGTTGTCTGTTTTTTTATGATGGAGGCATTACCTCTATCGGCTCAATATCTTCTTCCGATATGCTCTTCTTCGCTGCAACCTGCATCGGAATTATTCACATCGTTACGTCAGCTCAATAAGCACCTCATCAACATCCAATTGGCTATACCAATTTTTTCAAAATTCCACGATTTGCAATATTTCGTGATGGTAATTTTAGTCTTGAGGACGATCCACTCCAGGTGCAGTAAAACAATTTGAAGACGAAGAACTTTAAGTTTTACTGGATGAAAGTCCGTATTCAAACTCAAAAAGAGCTTGCAGAATAGTTAGGAGTTATTAACCGAGAAATATTACTTCGATTGCATGCAATGGGAAAATTACAGAAGGAAGGAAAATGGGTTCCTCATAAACTGAAGGTAGAAAACAAAAACCGAAGAGTTGACATTGGCATGAATTTGCTTTCTCGGAACAACATAAATAATTTGTTCCTCAAAATCAGTACGGATGATGAAAAGTGGATTTTATACGATAATCCTAAACGCGAAAAACGATGGGTTGAGCCAGGCCAGCCATCAACATCAGTTAACATACAACAAAATCAAACCCAGGAGCCCCTCTTCTCCTTCGGCTGTTATAGGAAGTTTTACGGCATGCGGCGTATTCTCCAGACATAGCTCCCTCTGATTACCTCTTACTCAGACCGATGTCATCATATTAGAAAGACCAGCGGTTCACAAAATTCGAAAATGTGGAAAAATGGCTCGATGACTATTTTGCTTCGAAACCACCAAGTTTCTATCGCGAAGGCATTCATCACTTGATAACCGAATAAATGGCAAAATACGATAGACAGAAATGGCCAATATTTCGATAACTAATCTTTGTAACAATTATATTTTTATAAAGTAGGTTTTGATCAAAAAAAGCAGAGTTTCTACTTGCACACCTAATACAGTAGCTTATACAACTCAAGTTCAACTTTTTCTAGTTCTTATTTCCAAGTTGGTTGATCTTCAAATTCAAGTTTTTACAAATCAATTTAAAGTTGTTTTCTTTGAGGGGTTGGAACTGGTGCTGGAGGATTAGATCTTGACCCCATTGAATTTAGCTGTTTATATTTACCATTTATATTTAATACATGATTAGGGAAATCTTTTTATTTTTAGTCGTTTTAGATGTAGAGCCATATTACGTCTCTAAAGCTAGCAGAACCCATACAGCAGAACATTACAATTACAAGGTCGTATGGAAAAAAATGTCCATCTCTTTAAAAGATGGGTTCTTCTAGCTTAAGAAAAAGTTTCCAGAACCAATATCAAAAAATGATTTAAAAACAATTGCAAAATTAAAGGTTAATCTTTGGCTAATTAAATGCCCCACTAAATTTTTTTTATCCTATAGAGGGTGCCACCCCGGGGGAAATTGTTTACATTTTTGTGTCCCGTTTCCCGGGAAAAATATGAAAAATTATCGGGTTTTTTCAACACATTTTAATCAATTCATACATAGCCTTAATACTCATTTTGCTAAAAACTTTTTCATTATACAATGTTACCAACATAAAAAAATGATATTTTCTCTTTTTTCCAATACTGTCAATAACATATTTCATTGTTTCTCTGTTTAATGAGTTAAACGTAAGTTTTTTACCATTTAATTTTTGTGTAGTAGAACTGAACAATAAAATTAATGAACATGGCAGATTCCGTGAGGCCATACTTCATAAAAGGAAAAGGGAGCCAAAACGCAAATTGTTTAAAAAGGGTCAATAAACTATTAAGTTGCAAGAGATCGTCAACTAGCGGTTTAATTAGGCATTTGCAATTTGTTCATAAAATCAATCTGACTTGAAAAGAAATGTAAATGATCAAGAGGCCCAGCAACGTTGAAAAAAATTTGCCAAAATGTGCGAACCAAACTCAAATGCCATTTTTTACTAAAAGGCAATCTATACGAGAAATAATGGCAAGGCTTGCGGCGGTTTATGGATTTTCAATCCACGATATAACCAAAAGCAAATTTATCCGTCCAGCACTTCATGTTAGGCAATTTAGTATACCAAAAGGTAAATCTAAAGTACTGAAACTAATTCACGATTATAATGCAATCGCAAAATGTGACATAGTAACAAAAATAAAATATTATATATATGTATGCGGAAAATTTTTTGCGGCACTACTTAAATATAAATGTTCATTTTCATAAACAATATATCAATTTAGGTTTGTTAAAAATTGATGAAGTTGTACAGCTGATAAAACAATTGAGTTGGTCAATTCTAAACTGGATAAAGAGAGGCTAGATGCGTGAAATTCGATTTGTAAAGATATTCCTGCAAAATATATTAATTGTAAGAAGCCACATCCTGCAAACTACCGGCGATGTGAAATAGCTAGGGAGCTACAAAGAATAAGAAATAAAATGGGAAAACAAAATCCAGAAACACCAGAAAAAAATAATCAAACTTTCACCAAAGAGGAAACAAAATCTCATGCTACCATACTTGCAAGTGGTAATGACAAAACTAGTTAGTTCGAAGCGCACTAAACATGAGAAATGCTATGAAGGTCTAGCTAAACAAGAGAAATGCTATGAAATTTCTAAGCTACAGGTTAGATAAGCAAGACTCTCTAAATGAAATAAAATCCAAGCTCTACTAAAATGATTCAAATAACCACAAATAAAACATTAAGAATACTAACCTGGAATGCAAATAGGGGATCAAGAGTAACCTCTAAAAAAGGAAGCGAGCTGTTTGCAGCAGGAAGACTATGCAGTTGCGATTTTCATGCTGGAGATCAACCAACTTATTGCCCTACGGATAGAAACAAAATACCGATATCATATTCCTTTATCATCAACAATAAAGACGAAAACTACATATGCCTAGAAAGCAGCGAGGGGATTATGTCGGATCACACGCCTTTTATTATTAGAATCAGTGCAACGATTGCTAAGAAAACTAGTACACCTTGGCTAACTAATAACGAAACCTGCTGGGGGAAATTCCAGAAACTAGTTGAGGATAATATTGATCAGGTGCTAATTAAAAATCCGAAACAGCTAGAAGAGGAACAAGAACAACTCAACAACAGTACATAAGAAGCGGCGTGGAGTAGTTTAAAGGAAATCCGCCGAAATACTATTTATCCTCTGAACCTTAGAGAGCAGCAGAAAGTAAAGCAAAAAAGGCCTGGAAAAGATGTCGAGCGCCAGAATATAAAACAATTCTAAATTTCTTGTTCAATAAACTAAAATTGCGAATTAAAGAAACCAAGAACGAATCCATTAATAAATATCTAAGTGACATTTCTGGGGAAAAATATACCAAGTATTCCCTTTGGAAAGCGACAAAAAATTTAAAACGACCTAAACTTTTATTTCCACCAATTAAAAATGAAGAAGGAACTTGGGCTAGAAGTGCTATACAAAAATCTTCGTTATACCTAGACAAACAGCAGAGGACAATAAAACCACCAGTAAATAAAATGGATAACTGCTACTCCTCCTGTCACATTACAAGAATTAAAAGAGTAAATCAATCTTAACCTAAATGCAAAGAAATCTCCAAGATATGACTTAATTGCAGAACAAAAATGCAGTAGTCAGACTTAAACACGTTCCAAATCAATGGAAAATCGCAGAAGTAATCATGATACCTAAACCAAACAAACCACTTAATGATAAAAATTCATATAGGCCGTATCCCTTATTTCCAACAATTTCAAAAATATTCGAGAAACTGCACCTAAAAAGACTCAAATCAATAATAGAAAAAGAAATTTTATTCCTCCACATCAACTTGTCTTCAGAGGAAAACATCCAACAACTTGAAAATAAGAAAGTATGTTGAAGTATCTTCTTGGATGTAACACAGGCCTTTGTGACATAAAGAACAGTTTTATGAAATACTAAAATCTTACATATCTAACCAACTCTTTCGTGTTATTAGATGGCGAATAGTCAGAAATAAAGGAAATATCAGTAGGAGTACCACAAAATAGCGTCCAGGGACCAACTTAATATGTTCTATATACCTCGCACCTGCCAACGATAGACGAGACTAACATAGCCACGTTTGCGGATGATACGGCCATTTTAGCACTCCCTAATAGCACAGAAGAATCCACAAGCAATTTGCAAAGAGCTTGTCAGTCAGTACCTGGACGAAGAGAGGGCAAGTTAATGAAACAAAATGTGTTCACGTAAACTTTACCAACAAAACGGTCAACTGGATACCAGTATAGACCTGAACCCCCAGTAATTTCTTTAGGCAAACATGGCAAAATATCTAGGCATGTAAAAAAAAACCAAAAGTTAAATATTACATACGGAATGATGGATTGGCTCTTAACAAGATATTCTGAGGTAACTTTACATAATAAATTGCTTCTATACCGGCAAATTCAAAAACCTGTGTGGACTTACGGTATTCAGCTCTGAGGCTGCACAAAGAAAACCAATGTGAATATCATCTAGTGATTCCAAAGCAAAGTCCTAGTGGAATAGTTAATAAACCGTGGTACATAAGCAATGACAACCTTCTTGAGGTTTTCTAGCACCATGTTTGATCTCAACCGAAAAAAAGTCTTTTCTTCAAAGATAATATTTTATATTTTTTCTTCCGTTCAGATTTTCATCTCGATTATAATGTTTATTGGTGACGGAAAGAGCCGCACTGTAATGATTGAGTGGAATATGGGTTGAATTTGAGAATTGCGTTTAGAAATTTAGTTGGCGTTCCTTTAACTATGAGATAATGGATAGAGGATGACTGGAGATAAAATTTATTTGAGACAAATCACAGCGAGAGTTGCGGTCGACATGTTAAGGAATTAATTGCACTAATTTTTTGTCTGAGATGTAATTTTTCAGAGAAACAGTATGAACTTCGAGGACGAATCACTTCCACTCGGAGGATTATGAAATGATTCCATAAGATATAGGCTATATTCATGGACAATTGAATCAAGAACGATTGTATATCGTTTGGAAACAACATTTGGAGTCATTGGAACGTTTTTTTATGGAAATATCAGATAGCGGAACCTTTGAGCTATTGTCAGGTTCTGATTTACGGGTACGAAAGAAAAGATTAAGGCGGAATTTCGATCACGAATGGTGTATTCGTTGAAATTTAGAATAGATTTATGTCAGCCTTAGGGTAATGTGCCGAGTTGTAGTGGGTCGGTCTTGGCTGAGCCCGAGGTCGGATTGCCGACAGTGATCAAGATAGAAACTAGCATGCCCCAAAACTTGTGAAGTTTAATGGAAACCCGGCCGACTAGTCGGCATTTTGGGATTTGTTTATCGCTGATGTTCATATAGTAGTTGCTTTCCAATCGACCACCGCAAGTACTTATAAGCACTTAAGGTTTTTGTCTTTGCTAAATTAACTACTCGCAACTGTTCTACCTTTTTATTATGAGTAGTTGAAAGCAGTTACGATAAATTTGTCCGCTAGGTGATTCTGTGTAGTATTTTTCTGCCAAAAATATAATTGAATGTCCTATGTGACGCGCTAATAAAATTCCGGATAGATATTATTTTATTAAAAAGTTATCACAAATAAACTAGACATTTGTAGGTTATGTTTTGGTTTTGTGCTTTCCAATCGACACTTTAGCCAATACACATTTTTCGCACTTACAAGTGCTTGCGGTGGTCGATTGGAAAGCAACTATTAAGGACTATATGTTACGAAATTGCTTTATTTGCAGCAGGCCTGTACGAGCATGAGACATTTTGGTTAGTGCATACGGTGATAATTATCATGTTATTCATGGGATATTAGGGAGAATGTATACGGTGAAGGAACAGGATCGAGACAATCATGATTCATTGCGGGCAGTATTAGATTAATTAAATAGTAAGATACGTCAACTAGAAATTATTGCGACTCCCAGTCAGCCGTGGGATCAAATTTGGATTCATTATGCAAAACAACGTTTACCTAAGTACACATTGGATTCTTGAGAACAGCATCGTAATCGCGATTCTGCATGTAGTTTACCAACGCTTAGCCAGTTTAAGCAGTTTTTGGATTGCAAATCAAAAGGCAGACGTGATTTGAGGAGAATGACTTGATCACTCATAATGAGAAACATAGTAGTTATGAGGCAAGAGATGAGAGGTGATCTATGAAAGGCATCCGTCAAATCAATTAAGGATGTCGTAAACAACAATGAACTTATCAGCCTGCAAAAGAGAAGCAAACAATACCAACACCAACTCACCTTGAACATCACTTTATAAACCTAAGATAAAAAATATGTGTTAAAATTATATTCTATTTAAATTATAATATGTACTTACCTATGTATAATTTCCTCTTGACCTGGTTCAGCAACCCCTGAAATAATTATATATGTATTTAATTATGTATCTGTAAATCAAAATAATATTTGCTTACCTTTGTATTTTGTTTATGAATTTAAAATGACAGGTAAACCATTTCTAAACCTTATAAATGCCATATACGTACACTTGATAAATATACATTAGAGAATCCGTATTAACGTTGTATGCCATCTTTAGGAAATTTAAATAAGTTTAGTATAAGATTTTGTCTTGTCAAATAAAATAAAATAAATTCTTTTTAAGCTGACCGGCAAAGCATAAACAACAAATTTATTTTATTGGAAACTATACCAGAATCAATAAAACCAACATCATCATTTATTGCATCATCTCTGTATCAATCATTTTGTTCGAGGCACCCGGATTGGTACAGAATATTGGTCCTTCGAGCCGGATAGGAAAGCAGCCGCAATTACCTGGGATAAGCACATGGAACATATCATAACTCACAAAACCGCAAGTATCAATTAAATATTTATTAACTCAACCTATATCGTTCTAATACATAATGATAAATTCTAATAAATAATAAAATTGAAAGAATCTGGAAATTGTTGTGTTTTGTTTAAAATAATTTTCCACTGTGCCTATAAATATCTGCTGCATTTCTCCATTGAAAATTATAAAATACTTGCGTGTAATAACTCTAGCGAACAATTTAAATCAAAATAAAGTTTAAATCAAAATAAATATAGTGTTGTGTTGTGATATAAGCGTAGTGTGCATAATGGCTGATATCATTGCCTTGAAGAAGAGGCGAGCGTACATAAAAGGGAGCATCACCAAATTGCTCAACTTTATTAACAATATAAGCATCGCTACGACTGCAGAAGATATCAAAGTGCGACTAACGAACGTGGAAAGATATCGCGCCGAGTTCAATGAAATCGAGGATAAAATCGTTTTGTTGAACAATGAAGAAGAACTGGACACCGATTTCGAAGATAATTATTATAAAGCCGTAGCAGGATTGAACCGAGCCTTAAGAACAAAAACGGAACCCACGGCATCATTGAACGATACATTCATGGATACATCAACCGTAGGAATGCACATGGATGTCAAACTGCCTAAATTATCAATGCCCCATTTTTCCGGCAAGTACACAGAGTGGCAGTCTTACCACGACTTATTTTGCTCCACTGTGCATGATAACCCACGACTATCTCCGTCGCAGAAACTTCAATACCTCAAAGGAACATTAAAGGATGAAGCCGCGAAGTTAGTAACACACTTTAGCATCACAGATGCAAACTATATCGAGGCGCTAAAAAAGTTACGAGATCGTTACGACAAGAAGAAGCACACCATTCACGCCTTTATTAAAAATTTCATGCTTCAACCACCTATAACAACGGCAAATAATGCTAATGTAAGGCACCTGTTAGATACGTCTGACGAAATTCTACGTGGGTTAAAGGCTCTTGGAGAAGAAGCCGAAGCTAGGGATCATTGGTTGATCCACATTCTGGTGAGCAAATTGGATGGCGAAACCAACAGTTTATGGGCTCAGGCTTCTGCTGAATATGATATACCAACCATAAAGCAGTTTTTTGATTTTCTTGCCAGAAGAGTTGACGCACTCGATTCTATAAAATGTTCCGAAAAACGTTACCCGCCGCAATACAACAATCCAAAAGCAAGGGTTAGAAGCCATGTAATCTCTAAATCTATAGAAATACCTGCATGCTCGTTATGCCCGAAAGAACACCATAGGCTCTTTGAATGTGGCAGTTTTAAGGATATGCCAATTGAAGACAAAAGAAATGTTCTAAAAACCCAGAATCGTTGCTTTAACTGCTTGAACGATAACCACAACGTCTACTCCTGCAAATCAAAATTTCGATGTAGGCTATGTAATAGAAAACACCATACAATGTTGCACGAGAGTTTAACCAATCAGGAAGAAATAACCGTAGCTGCCGCCAAAATACCGAAAGAAGATAATGCCTCATCGTCCGGCACACAAATTGCCATTCCAACAATCAATCAACTGGGTAGTGCATTATTACCAACAGCTTTGGTAAAGGTGGCAGATGAAAATAACCAATACCAAATATGCCGAGCCTTATTGGATTCTGGATCACAAGGTTCGTTCATCACAGAAAGATGTGCACAGAGGCTACACCTGAGGAGAAGTAACGCTAAATTGGCTATTTCAGGCATCGGAGCCATAACAAATGGATATACGAGAGGCGCAGTATCGTTAGCTATAACTCCATGGAATAAAACGAAACCGATGTTCCTAATTGATGCATTAGTTTTCCCGAAGTTAACTGCCAAACAACAACCGATTACTCATTTTGTAAATAGCAATGATTTGAGGCAATACGAATTAGCGGATCCACAGTTTTACAAAGGAGCGGAGATAGACATTATAATAGGGGCAGACACTTTCTTTCAATTACTCTGCGATGGAAAAATAATTACCGACAACCAATTGATACTACAAAATACTCTGCTTGGATGGGTAATTTCAGGAAAGCCAAGTAACTCACCACCAATTGAATCGATCACTATCAACATCGATAAATCGGAGGATATTTTAATAGAGTTGTTGCGAAAATTCTGGGAGATTGAAGCCGTAGACGTCTCAAGAACCCCGTTATCCGCCGAAGAAGAGCTGTGTGAAAGCCATTTCCAGAAGACCAAAGCTACAGATGTTTCTGGCCGTTTCATAGTACGATTGCCTTTCAAAATCACACCATCTGTGCTTGGCAATTCTTATCCAAAGGCGGTACAGAGAATGCATTCGATAGAGAGAAGGTTTAAAAGAGATCCCGAATTTGCTTCGTTATATAAATCCTTTATGCTGGAGTATCTAAAGCTGGGACATATGAAAAAGGTAAACAAGGAACCAGCACGGGCGAATAATAATGGATATTACCTGCCACATCACGGTGTCATAAAAAACTTGAGTAGTTCAACTAAACTGAGAGTAGTGTTTGATGGATCAGCGAAAACTACAACTAATAAATCATTAAATGACTGCTTGGCTGTTGGGCCAATTATCCAATCAAGCCTCTATGAAATTTTATCTCGCTTTAGGAAACATAAAGTAGCGTTTACCGCGGACATTGAAAAAATGTACCGGCAGGTCCGTATAGCCGATGCTGATACCAAGTTCCAAAGAATAGTTTGGCGAGCAGAATCGAATATGCCGTTTGACACATATGAGTTGCAGACCGTTACCTACGGTACGTCTAGTGCTAGCTTCCTGGCTACTCGAGCAGTGATTGAAACGACAAATAAATATGCAGAAGGGTTCCCCGAAGCAACTAATTGTATTAAAACCGATATGTATGTCGATGATTTGATGACCGGAGCGGCATCCAAGGAAGAAGCCATCAACCTGAAGAACGAGATAAATCAAATACTTTCCAGTGCAGGCTTCCAACTTCGAAAATGGTTATCTAACGAAGAGACGTTAAATGACAATGCTGAACGTAGTAATTCCTCGGGAATGCTAGAAATCGAGGAATCGTCGAATAATTCTGTAAAAGTGTTGGGCTTACATTGGGATCCAAACAAAGATTGTTTTCGATTCAAAGTGAATTTGAATGAAGAACCAACTACCACTAAACGAGGAATTCTTTCCGAAGCTAGTCGACTGTTCGACCCTTTAGGATGGCTGGCTCCTGTAACCATCAGTATAAAGGTATTTTTCCAAACATTATGGGCAGAAAATTTAGGCTGGGACGACCAGTTACCATCTAATAAGTTGAACGAATGGTTAAGATTACGGGGCAATCTATTAAAAATTGAAAATATCGAGTTGGTGAGATACCTAAATACAGATCCTGGAAGTAAAATTGTATTGCATGGTTTTTCAGATGCCTGCAAACAAGCTTACTCGGCAGTAGTGTACGGCCTAATAACAAATACAAACGGAGACTCGTATGTAAAACTCTTATCTGCAAAAACCAAGGTGGCACCGGTAAAACAACTGTCAATCCCAAGATTGGAACTTTGTGGCGCGACGCTTCTTACTAAACTACTCCTAAGCGTTAAACAATCCCTGAAATCCAAAATTGATCAAATAGTGGCTTGGACCGATTCCACTATAGTGCTGGATTGGTTGAATGCTCCCCCAAATAAATGGAACACATTCGTGGGAAATAGAACGAGCGATATACTATCTCACTTCAACAGGTCACAATGGAAACACGTAGACACCCGACACAATCCTGCTGATTGTGCTTGCAGAGGACTCGATCCAGAGAAATTACAAGATTTTGATTTGTGGTGGAATGGACCAACTTGGCTAATGAATTCCGCTAATTGGCCAGATAGTACGAGAATCCAATCGAATACGGTAGAAGAATTGCGAAGTCAGTCGTTAATGGTGCAGATGCCACAGTTACATATAATTGATGAGCTAATTGAAAGAGTGTCAAATTTTTCCACCGTTGTTCACGTAATCGCTTACGTATACCGATTCATTAATTTCACATTAAAACGCACTACAAAGGATGCTGCATCGCCTTATCTTGATGTCCATGAAATACAGAAATCGAAGCAGGTTATTTTTCGCCATATTCAATCAAAACACTTTTCAACAGAGATCAAATCCATAGAAGCCAATAGAGACCTACCTGCATCTAGCAGAATCAAATATTTCAAACCATTCCTGGATGAATTGGGCCTACTACGGGTTGGTGGAAGAATCATAAACGCTGCCATAACCTATAATATAAAACACCCAATAATACTTACCGCAAAGGACAAGCTGTCAGATTTATTGGTTCGAGAGCATCACATTCGATACCTGCATGCGGGACCTACATTAATGATGGCATCTTTGCGGCATAAATACTGGATAATAGGAGCTCGAAGTTTAATCCGGAAGATAATCTACAGCTGTGTAAAATGTGTGAGATATAGTGCTAAAAGTCAAAACCAAATTATGGGCCAATTACCAAATCCAAGAGTTGAGTTGATTAGACCTTTCCATAAAGTCGGGGTCGATTATGCCGGTCCATTTCAAACTTACGTCACCAGAGGCAGAGGGCAAAAATCTCATAAAACGTACGCGTGCATCTTTGTATGTCTTGCCACCAAGGCGATTCACATCGAGTTAGTATTCGACCTCACTACCGAGGCTTACTTAGCAGCCCTTAGACGTTTTGTGGCTCGAAGAGGAATTTGTAAAGAGATATACAGCGATAATGGGACCAACTTCGTCGGCGCTCGAAATCACCTTTATCAATTTTTCCAATTTTTAAAACAAAATATTAATAATTTCTCTAAATTTTTATTGGCAGATGAAATATCCTTTAAGTTCATCCCACCAAGCGCACCACATTTTGGTGGTTTATGGGAGGCGGCGGTAAAAAGCATTAAATATCATTTGAGACGTGTAACAAATGGCCACATCCTCACAATAGACGAAATGACAACTTTGCTCACCGAAATTGAGGCCATGTTAAATTCGCGACCTATCTGCGTACTCTCCGATGAAGATATGGATTGCTTAACTCCATCCCATTTTTTAATAGGTCGATCATCAACGCAGCTTCCAGAAAACAACCTTACCGATGTCAAATTGTCCAGGTTATCTAGATGGCAAGTTATTCAACAGATGAACCAGCATATATGGCAGAGATGGCGTTTCGAATATTTAACCAGCTTGCACCATATCAGCAAATGGCATGAAAGAAAATCAAATTTAAATATTGGTAACATCGTCATTATTAAGGATGGTAATTTACCTCCATGTAAGTGGTTGTTAGGAAAAATAATACAACTACATCCTGGAACGGACGGCAATGTTAGAGTAGTCACGATAAAAACCACCAATGGGACACTTAAACGTCCTATCCATAAGATTTGTTTACTTCCAGTGAGTTAAATCTGTCGATTCAAGGCGGCCGGGATGTCGTAAACAACAATGAACTTATCAGCCTGCAAAAGAGAAGCAAACAATACCAACACCAACTCACCTTGAACATCACTTTATAAACCTAAGATAAAAAATATGTGTTAAAATTATATTCTATTTAAATTATAATATGTACTTACCTATGTATAATTTCCTCTTGACCTGGTTCAGCAACCCCTGAAATAATTATATATGTATTTAATTATGTATCTGTAAATCAAAATAATATTTGCTTACCTTTGTATTTTGTTTATGAATTTAAAATGACAGGTAAACCATTTCTAAACCTTATAAATGCCATATACGTACACTTGATAAATATACATTAGAGAATCCGTATTAACGTTGTATGCCATCTTTAGGAAATTTAAATAAGTTTAGTATAAGATTTTGTCTTGTCAAATAAAATAAAATAAATTCTTTTTAAGCTGACCGGCAAAGCATAAACAACAAATTTATTTTATTGGAAACTATACCAGAATCAATAAAACCAACATCATCATTTATTGCATCATCTCTGTATCAATCATTTTGTTCGAGGCACCCGGATTGGTACAGAATACATCATTTGAGAAGTGTAGGAGGAGTGCAGTACTATATATTTGAGGAGTTGGCTACGTTGATAGCGAAGATTGCGGCATGTTTGAATTCGAGACCATTGACACCATTTTATGTCTGGTCAACTGGTTATTACACCCTATGAAACATTACTAACGAAATACCACTAAACTGCTTGGCTGCTTGGCAGAAATTACAAAAACCACAACCATAGTTTTGGGCGAGATGGTCGCAAGAATGTATCACCGAAGAACAGCAACGTCGTATTAAATGAGCGAATGAAGAGAGATCGTTGAAAATTGGAGATATGGTGTTTGTTAAAAATGAAATAACACCACCTAGTGAATGGATGATGGTTAGAGATGAGGAGGTAGCCACATCCGATGCTGGTATTCCTTAGGGATTGTTGAAATAAGTTTTCCTGAGGTTTTCCCAGTATTCTTAGAGCAAATGCTGGATGTTCCTGTGAAAATTTATATTTGTAGAGCAATGGAGTTGGTTATATGGTGCTAAGTTGTAGCAGCGGTCAAGGCGGTTAACAAGCTAGGCAGGATGTTACGGCCACCGTAATGAATATCAACGGAACGCGTCTAATTTTAGTATAGAAGAAAAATCGTGTACTGAACGGAAGGAAAAATATAAAATTTATCTTTGAAGCAAAAGACTTTTTATTTCGGCCAAAATGTTCGAATAGCTAAATTCGTTTGATGGAGCATCTACCTAAAGAATGCCAAAATGGCAGCCAGTAAAGTAGTTCGTAAATATATTTGGATAGATGGATAAAAATGTGGACTTATGCATCTGGTGCATGTTGGATTAAATCCCCTGATGAATCTCTGATAATAAAATAAAGAATATCCGGCTCATTAGTGTTATTCTTATACTATTAAAGTTTTGAAAGCTTATCGTGTATCTAATATCTAATGCAAGTTTATTAGAAATACATTTTCAACTTAGATTATCTATAACTTTTTTAGAAGCACTTTTGCAGAAAATAATTTTGTGACATATCCGAATTTCAAGAGAAACTAATTATTCTACAATATAAAAAAAATATTTTAAGGACGAATGTAATAAATTTCACCTTCATCCTTATTTACGTATTATTATGTATACATAACATAAACATATTTAAACAAAATGGCTACATATTAAAATCATGTTTGTAGAACGTGAAATCATGAAGCTTTTTTCGCAGCACTGGAAAAACTTCCATATTTTATTGATTTTTTGTCTCTGTGTGTGTGTGTGTTAGAAATTATACTGCTAAACAAAATGCCGAACTTTTGTGTAACATTTTAACTATTACAAAAATGAATCTTTACAGCGTTGGCTAATATACACGAACAGTTATAATTTTCAACAAAGCCTAAACAAAATAGTTAAAAGAGAAAATTTAATGTTTGTTTGTGTAAAAATTCTTTTTCAATAAGTATAAATCACTCGGGAAAGCTTTATACCCATCCATTTTTCACTGTTTCAATTAAGACATTTTCTGAATATTATTTTAAATATGACAGAGCTTTATTTCTATGTACATAGCCGAGTATATATTTTCTCTTTTCTACCTGTAAGATTCGTTCGTATATAAGCTTGTACATAAGACCAAAAAAAAGTTACACCCTCTAAAAATATTACAAGGCGCAGAAAAGCAAAACAAAAAAACAAAAAAGTTTTATTCGGAAAATTGTTTTGTATCTCAATTTGTTATTTTTAAAACTTTACATAGATACAGTGTATACACCCATTTAAAATCGAACAAGGAACAAATTTATGTATACAAAGTATATAAAGCGAAATAAAATTTTCTTTTTTATTTTTAGAATGAGACGAAGCATGATGGCCCGCGTTTGCGTCGAAAGTGCCATGCGAGATGAAAAAAATGTTCATTAAACTATATGGTGAAAATGAAATGGAAAATATAGGATTATTTTCAAGGAAAAAGGAAAATACGATAAATTTCTAGTCAGACGTTGACTGTGAAACATAACGGTGTTACTGTACGCAAAACGATTTCATTTCTTCTTTAGTTTTGCTGGAAAATTAAATATATAAATTGTGTGAGTGTGTGGATGTGAGTGTGTTTGTGTGTGTGTAAAATTTTGATTAATTTTTTTTTTTTGTTAACTAATTGATACAGTATTTTTGCTTTCCACTGGGAAAATCCTTCAGACAGAGTTTGAATTTTGAATTTAACGGGAAAATCAGTTTGTACAGTATAATTTTAATTTTTTTTTAGTTTTGTGTGCACAAAAAGCTCTGTCTCTCAAAACAATAAAGTGGAATTAAAAAATAATAATTAATTATACATAGTTAATTTTTTTTTTGTAAATATAATTTCTGTGCCATGTGAACCATACCAATAATATAACGTTTAATAAAAAAGTGATTCCCGAACGAAGTTAACAGTTTTGATGTCTGACGGTGGGTTCAAAAATTTCGGATTTAAATCAGTAACGCATGCGCGCGCAAGTGTGGTGGATTTTAATCGAAATTTTATGTATTTTCGTTTCAGATGATGTAACACTGAAATGAAGGATCTAAGCAAATTAAATTAAATATCCTGATTTTTTATTTTTGAAACCTTCAACAACATAATACATAAAAATGGTTAAATAAATCGAAAAAATTGTTTTTTTTTTTAAATAATATAATCGAAATCTTTAAGCAATAGTAACACTGTATTAATATAAAACTGTTTAGTAAAATTTGAAAATCGCGCCACTTCCATCATCACAATGTCAGGATTTTCCTCAATTAAAGATCGAACGAAAGGATTATTTGGCGGGTAAGTTTTTATTGTTTGTACCAAAAATATGAAATCGGCTTAAAGCCGATTTTTAAGGAAGAGGAAAATGGGAAAAATCAAACCGTTATTCCTTATACAGGAGTGCAGATCTTTATTTTTATTGAGAGGGATTATATTTTATCAAATTTGTTACATATAAAAATAAATATGAAGATTTGTCTTCATTATATTTTATTTTTGTTTGTGGATTATATTTTTTTTATCGTATTGTTGGCAAGTTGGTGTATTGAAGATAAAACAATTATTGTGGTATTATTACGTTTTGCAAAACAAACATAATAACACCGAAAAAAATACTTCATATGGATTTAGGGAAATATATCAAATCTGTTTAAGTTAGGGGTCTAAATTTTTGTTATCTTAAACGGATAAAACTATTTTCGGAGATTTTTTTGAAATTTTGTGGGGATTTTAGTTAGATACGAACAATAACGTAAGTTGTGTTGGACGACGGCGTTTAGGAGTACCAGCAGTCAGCTTTGGAGTATATTGATTTACCAAAAAATTTTAAAATTTTAATTAAATATGTAACTTTGTGGGCCCTGTGCAGACATTATTTTTTTTTTAATTTACTGATGTCATTTTGATTGAAAAAATAATACAAAGAAATTATAAAGCAATTTTTCTTGTACTGTAGTTGTTGGATATAAAATTCTTCCAAGTTCCTTTCTAAAATGAATTCCAAATTCTCCATAATAGTATAATTGTCTTCTAAAATATATTTGTACAATTAGTATTGAATTCATTTGAATTCATACTTTTTAGCTTATTATCGAAAAAAACCAAAAATCTCATTTAAAGAATTATACGATTCAAATCGTTCTTGCAATGAATCTTTCACAATATCGATTAATTTATTAAGATAAGCTTGTTTAAATTTATCTTCAGCAGTTAGAGTTACATGGTTACAATCATCATCAATTTCAGGAATGAGCTCACGTATATCAATTTCATCACAGCATTCACTTGGTATAATTTCGTCTTCCGCGAGTTCAATTTCTTCATTTGGCAGTCTTGGTTTCTACTTGTTTATATTTGAGTATCACGAGAAGGCCGTTCAGTGAATGTTGCATTTATTGCGTCCGATGATTCTCGTACTTCTTTTATAATCTCTTCGAAATTGTTTTTGAAATCATCAAGCGATAAATACTAATAATTTTTAAATATTTTACTTAAATCGCTTTATTGATGCAGCAAAAATCTTATATACATTATTTAATGTAGTGAATAATTCTGACTTTTAATAGGGTTTTTAACACTGTCTTCTATCACTAAATTGAAGTTGTATCCACCACACGGCATATACCATGCTTTGTAGTTGATTTCCAAATTCGAATTTTCACTCCCCTATATGTATTTTCTCCTTTCATATTTCTTATATTGTCACACGACTGACCACGGCAATCAGTAATTTTGATTCCTAAAACGTTTAATTCCTCAATAAGGACGTTTGCTAAATTTTCTCCAGTTGAAGTCTCCTCATATTTACAAAGTTTAAGAAACTTTTTTGAATACTTGGCTTTTGGTCCGCTATTTTAACATACCGAATAATGATAGACAACTGGTTTTTTTTTGCAAAACTCTAGAAGCCATTTATTGATTTTAAATGCATTTTCAATTCTGGAACAAAATCGGAAAGCAATTCAATTACTCCCAAAAAATTATCATTATTCGGTTCAAACAGTTTTTCGTTGTTGCCTCTAAAAGCTACATTCGTTCACTTAAAACCAATACTGCTTTTGCAATACTTTTCAAAATTATTCACCATCTTCGTTTTTCTTTATTGAACACATCGTCATTGAGATGGTCTATTCCTGTTCTGCGTTTAATGTTAAACCATATATTAAATAACTTATATATAGGACGTTCGTGTTCTTTTTTTCTCTTATCCTATCGTAATTAGATTTTTTGACACGGTGTCACTTTTGTGTTTTTTTTCAAACTTCGAAAAAATATTCGAAGTAATCATGCTGTTGGTCTTCCTCATGTAGTTAATTCACCACTTGAGGGCTCAACTATTACATCGTAAATAATTCCTATGGATTAGAATCGAACATAATGACATGGTCTACACACTTAAACGGGGCGACATGTACTTACCACCGGTAACCAAAAAATACGACAACAGTATCATGAAAACATTTTCATTGTAGATGGCTGATGAAACAAACTATGATGGACTTCAGATTTTTAATTAGGAACTTCCAATATTGAGAACGGTGAACTATACAATGTTTATAGCATTGCATTTTTGCAATGAAAACAACTAACAAACTACACTAAAAATTAATTGAGGACATGTTTTGACTATACATGACAGTACTTATTTACTTTTTTATTTTGAGAAATAACCTACACAGTTTTATTTTTTCACTAACTTTGTTGACTTTTGATTTTTTCTCGAACTTGTTCTAAAACCCATAACTTCACTTCTTTCACTTTCGTCTTATAGAAAAAAACCCAAGTTTGAGCTTAAGGCTAAAAATTTAAACATCGAAGTTGGTGCTTGAAATTTTGCTTAATGCCTAAATAAAAAAGCTTAAGCCTACTGATTTGTTTGGGCTAGAGTACTTGTATTTATATAGACCTAAAAATAAAAAATAAAAAGTTTGAGCCCAAAAATTGATTTTCGGCTATGATATTGTTACCTTTCTAATTCACGACCCCGGTAGCTCTGTTCGGTGAGGTATAGAATGAGTGGGTAAACATTAGTTTGAAGGTAACAATAATACCCGGGAACACTATTACCGTAAACTTCACGCAACTATAATAAATTATTTAATATTTATATAACATGACAATTAAACAAAACTAATCAGAAAATATTTACAAATTAATATTAAAAGTAAAGTAAATTAAAATTAAGTAAAAAAAAATATAATATTTACAATGTCTTTTTTTGTTTAAAATACTCTTTTCCGGAATATTTATCAATCCAATAATGATCACGTAGAATTTCTGCACCAGCGATTTAATTTCTGCACCACCGATTTTGTTGGTTACCAATTTCCAAAATCCAAGAAACGGAGAAAATAAAAACTGCTCACCCCGCTTCTCAAATAAATTGTGTCCAATTGCTTTACAAATTTTTGGTAAACGTTTTTGTATATTTTTAATAAAGTTTTATTTACATACCGTTTACAATGTTACGAAAATTTGTATTTTTTTTTATTTTTTTAAATATAATTTTTAACGATTTTTTTTTTTTTAAATTGTTTAACACATATTTCCTTTTTTAAATTTTATTCACATCTTGCATATACATCTTAACATTTGTATAAGTAATATTTTATACAATACACAAAACATATACCCAGAGTTTATACCATACGTTTTAATTAACGCCTGGTGCAATATATCTATATATAGTTTATTCAATATATGTTTTTTTATTTGGTATATATTCTTATTATTCTTTTTAAAATGTTTATCACCAATTACTTATTAATATTAATAATTCACAAATCATTTCCTATCTAATAACTCTAATTTTCCCAACATTTCAACCACAATTTTTCACGCGACCCACTCAAAAATTTTTCTCTCTCTCAAAACAAAATTTTTCAACTCAAAAACTCCAGGCTAATTTAATTTCGAATCTTTTTGAAAGTTTACTTTAATCAAAATTTCTAAAAAAAAACTAAACAGGTTTTTAAAAGGCCTAAGTGCAATTTCATGATTTAGTTAAGGCTTAAAAAAAAAATTTAAAAAAATAATTTAGTTTGTATTTTTTCTTTATTTATTCCATTTGTTTTTTACAGTATTTTGTTTTAATTATTAAATTCTTAAGACGCCAACACAGGATGATGATAACTAAAGTAGCTCACGTATTGTAAACAATCGAGATTTTCGCAGTTCCGTGAGAACATCAAATCGATCGAACTATTTCCCTTTGTAGTAACCATTCTTTTGTTTATTAAATTTAACTCTAGAATGTCATTTATAAATTCTAAAAATTTATGAGGTTCATCCTTTAGAACATTAACATTGAAATCCCTAACAACAATTATAGGAATCTCATGGAAATTATATCTTAAATCTGGAAAAGTGCTGGCAAATTTTTTAGTATATACTCCCAGCTTTAATGTTAAAAATGATTTTATGTCAACTAATGGAGTATTTGAATTGAGATAAACGGAAACAAAGATACAGTGTTTGCCATCAATCTCCGCTACTACAACACAAATATCGCCAGCATCCTCATTAGTAGTAAATATATTTTTCCATCGGTACATTAGAATCAATTAGCGCCCTGAGACTTATGTATGGTTACAGCAGCACTTTCAACCAATGGAAATTTAATTCTCTTTAATCGTATCGATTTATTACCCCCACTAACTGTATCACTTCGTAAAATTATTGGTGTCCAATTATTGTGTATATTATTTTCGGTCATATGAGTTCGATATTTAAATCGTAGTTTAGGACCGATGACATTATCAATAAATTCTACCCATGAACGGTTTACTTGTGTATCCAGATACTCAATGTGTCGTAAATAACACATTGCATCCATTTGACAAACCATCAGACACATCAATATTTGTTGCTATCGTATATGGTTTATTCAGTAATAATTTCAAATGATATGGTAAACCACATGTTTCAGAATACTTTATTTTGTGTACTTTTTGTCGAAAATTGTCTCTTTCCGTGGCATTTTGAAAATGTATGATCTCATCAATGGCCTCATTCAAAATAGTATCAGATGTCGAGAATTTGGTATGATTATATGAAACCATATCATCATTTCGGAAAAACAAACGTACGGCATTTGGACAATGAGATTCAATGTCTTTTAGTGGCACTAAACGACTCTCAATTACATCAACTTCACGTGGCTCCAACTTGTTGCAATATTGAACTAAATTGTTCATTACTTTGTCGAATGACTGTGTGCAAAGGGAAATATTTGATGGTACGCCACAAAATATCACCATAAAGTATTGATTTATTGGGGCGTTGATATATCGGTGTAGCTCTCACTGGAGGTAATTGATGTAAATCACCGCAAAAGCTGATATTCATACCGCCAAATGGTTTATCAAAGCTATTCGTAATTGCTTGTAATCGTGAATTTATCGTGTTGAATAATTCGGCGCCTATCATACTTATTTCATCAATAAACACAATACGGATATCATGAAATATTGAATGAAATATCTGTAAACTTTGACAATTAAAACCGGTGTCGTGTTGCGATATGAAAATTTTAAATATGAAATGACCAGTTTGTCCACGAAGAGCTACAGCAGCTTTACCGGTTGACGCGACATATGAATTATATGTTGAATCATGTGTCAAGGCAAATCTGTTAAATGTTTCCATCAGTCCTTGCAAAGTGAAAGTTTTTCCCCAACCAGCAGGACCACTGCAGAAAATTTGTAATGATTCTGCATCAGAAGTGTGCATTCGATATATTGCTTCCAGTATGAGATCTCGTTGTTCAGGGTTTGTTAAACGCATCATTACACAATAATCTTTATGGCTCATGACAATAGAACGTTTTGGCACTACGTTCATTCGGTCAATGCGAAATGTTTTAATATCTTCATTATTTGCCATTAATTTATTTTTATTGATTTCGCGACACAAGTCTAATGTCAAAGCAATGTCTAATTTTGAAAAATATGATTTTTTTCGTGATAATAATAATTCTTCATTATCTTGATAAATTTGTTTGTATTTTGACCCTTCCAATAAATCGTTTTCCTCATTATCAAACGCGTAAAACAATAACACAATTTCACGGTAATATTATCGTAATCAGTATCGACATTATAATCAATCCAACGAACTATTTCCGATTTATCCCGCATATAATAATCAGTTTTACCTCGTGTACCCCATACAACAACAAAATCAATTAAATTTACATATCATATGAACAAGTCTTTTTCCATATTTTCCAATAATTTTGTACCGGATAAGGCACGGTTGTGAACTGGCTGGTTCGTCAATCACCACTTAGAACTGTTTAAAATCGGTTTTCCACTTTACACCAAAACTTCAATTTATTAATTTTATATTTTTTTATAATTTTTATTTTTGGTTGATTTGATTGAATTTACGCTGGTGGTTACGATACAAGTAAAGTAAAAAAGATCTGACTTTTCTATAAAACAAAAAAAAATACTAATCGACAATTCCGCTCGAAATAGTATTGCTTGTGCGCAAACCATATACACCCAAATTTGACATTAAACTTCTGCAGAGGCAAGACCATTTCGAGCAAGCACAAATGTCAATCAAATGTTGGAGTATAAAGTTTTAGTATGCTCCAAACATACCGCTGACGTTGAACCGAAAGTTCAAGAAACTGGTAGCAGCACCAATTTGGTTATGGGCCGTTTGAATATTCCAGCCTTTGCCTGGATGGAAGCTACTCGTACTAGTCCATCTTGTCCCGGATGTATTTGTTGGATTTTGCCTAATGGCCACTGGGCTGGCGGTGTATTATCATCACGCAACAACACTATGTCACCTGGTTTTAAATTCGTATGTTTGTGTTGCCACTTGGAACGATTGTGCAAAGTGGTTAAATATTCGTGTCGAAAACGCTTCCAGAAATGCTGCATCCTATATTGGATGTGCTGCCAGCGTGTCAATACATTTTGTTTCGTCGTGGTATGATCTTGATCGGGTGGTAACGCCATGGAGTGCCCGATTATAAAATGAGCTGGTGTGAGCATATCGATATCGTCTGCACTCGCTGGTAACGAACAGAGCGGACGAGAATTTAAAATGCCTTCGATTTGCGTCAATAGTGTCGTCATTTCCTCAAAGTTCAATACGGTATTGCCCACGACTCGTCGTAAATGGTACTTCATTGACTTCACCGCTGATTCATATAGCCCGCCGAAATTGGGCCCAGATGGTGGTGAGAAGTGCCATCTTGTTTGGTAATCTAATAAAAAGTTTGAAATAAGATTATTATGTTGTTTTGATCGGTTAAGGTTATGGATTTCATGCAATTGGTTTCTAGCACCGACAAAATTGGTGCCATTGTCACTATACATATCTGAGCATAGTCCTCTCCTGGACATGAATCGTTTCAGCGCCGCCAAAAAGGCGCTGGTGGATAAATCACTGACCAGCTCGATATGGACGGCCTTGCTGCTCATACATACGAAAATGGCAACGTATCCTTTATGCAATTTGGACCGTCGGCCTACCATCGACCGAAGTGTAATAGGCCCAGCGTAATCAACCCCCGTTTGGTTAAAGACATATTTTAGATTCACTCGTGCAGGTGGCAAATCTCCCATCAGTTGATTCAGTCTTTCAGGCTTGTATCGCGTATATTGGACACAACGATGAATGTGTTGTCGAACCAAATTTTTACAATTGAGGATCCAATATCGTTGCCTTAATGTGGCCACCATCAATGATTGTGCTGCGTGCAGATATTTGGTATGGGTGTCACTGATGATCAGATCGGTAATAATGTGGTTCGCGGGTAATATGGTCGGAAACCGTGCGCTATACTCGATGTTTGCATGTTTAATGCGACTACCAACTCGTAAAATTCCATGCTCATCTATAAATGGATTCAAGGCCAGTAATTTACTATTCTTTGGTAACGATTTCTTGTTTTTAATGCAGGACCATTCCGTAGCCAAACCATTCTGCTGTACCCATTTGAGAATAACATTGGTCGATCGCTCATATTCGTTGACCGATAATATCGTCGATTTGGGTTCCTTTTCTCTAGCCTTTCGAATATTATTGAGAAACTGATACAATCGCGCAATGATTCGTACGAGCTTGGTGAATGTTGAATATCTCGGTGCTAAGTTTTCCAGGAGGTTGTTGGTTGTAATGGTACTTAGGCCCTGCGTCGTTATTGGCCGTTCTTTGTTGGTGCGGTGATTTGGTTGATATAACTTTTCCTGATTCGGCCAAAATTCTTGATCTCGCTGCAACCACTCGGGTCCTTTCCACCACAGGCCGAAGTTTTGTAGCTTAGATGGTATAATGCCGCGCGAGGCGCAATCAGCCGGGTTTTCGGTGGTCGGTACATAGCGCCAATTGACTCGTGATGTGGATTCTAGGGTTTCTGCCGTTCGATTTGCTACATAGCTTTTCCAACATCTTGGAAGAGAGGATAACCACCACAATACATTTGTTGAATCGGTCCAGTAGAAGACCTCAATATTTTCGACTTGCAATGACTCGATCACTGTTTTCATCAGCCTGGTTAGCAGTAAGGCAGCGCACAGTTCCAAACGTGGAATCGAAAGGTGCTTAATTGGTGCTACTCGAGTTTTTGCACAAACGATATTGGTCCGGAAGGTCCCATCTTCGGCTTTGGTTCTACTATATATTACAGCTGCATAAGCGAACTCGGAGGAATCAGAAAATCCGTGTAATTCGAACGGTTCACTCGCAGTACTTAACCATCGTGGAATTGAAATTGCATCTATATGGTTTAACTCTTGCCGAAGCTCGTGCCATTTCTTCGAAATACTGGTTGGCAATGGATCGTCCCAATGTAAATCTAGTAGCCACAAAGATTGAAATAAAATTTTAACCATAATTATGGATGGTGACAACCATCCCAGCGGGTCAAAAATTTTAGACGCCTCAGATAGTAACTCGCGCTTCGTCTTTGCCATTACTCCAGTGGACAAAACTTTAAAGTGAAACGAGTCAGTCGTTGGACGCCATTCCAGGCCTAGCAATTTAATTGACCGCGATCCCTCGGAGATTTCGATTGGTGAGACTTCTTGGCTATTCTGAGGTACATTTTGAAGCACTAATGGGCTATTTGAGGTCCATTTTCGTAAATGAAATCCTGCGTCCTGTAATAATTGAATAATCTGAGCTTGGAGTGCTGCAGCTTCGGTCTCGTTATTGGCCCCTGACATTAAATCGTCGATGTATATGTCTTGTCTGATTACTTTCGACGCTCTCGGAAACGTGGTAGAATTGGTATCGGCTATTGTGGTTAAAGTTTTAGTGGCCAAGTACGGTGCTGAGGCTGTACCATAGGTTACGGTCAACAGCCGGTAATCCTCGATTGGTGTGTCTGGAGATGCTCGCCACACGATTCGTTGGTAGTCCGCGTCTCCCCTATCGATCAATATCTGGCGGTACATCTTTTCAATGTCGCTGGTGAATACGATAACATGCTTCCGAAAACGAACGAGAATCGCGAACAAGCAGTCTTGGACGGTAGGCCCTACCATTAGGTTGTCGTTTAGCGACACATTTGTCGTAGATTTCGCCGAAGCATCGAAGACTACCCTGACCTTCGTAGTGGTACTGGATTGCTTCACAACTGCATGATGCGGCATGTAATATGAGGGTGTTGGTTTGTGGGATGATTCGTTGGGATCAATACGTTCCATGTGACCTAGCCTTGAATATTCGCGCATAAAATCCGTATATTCTCGTTTAAGTTCTGGGTTCCTGGTTAGTTTGGCTTCAACCGCAAATAATCGTTTAATGGCTCGATCTCTCGTATCTCCTATCGGTTTGATGTCCCTCTTGAATGGTAATTTTACAATAAACCGCCCCTTTGCTGTTCGTTGGAATGTCTCTGCGAAATGCGTTTCACATGATGCTTCCTCAGCTGTCAGATGTTTGGTAGCCGGAACTTCTTCGATTTCGCAGAAATTTCGTAAAAGCTGATCAAGCTCTGGTTCTGCACACACGGTCAATTGTGCTAAACAGTTGGTCGGTTTAGTACTGGTCGTTCCTGCTACTATCCATCCGAAAATGGTGTTTTGGGCTACTGGTTGTCCCTGATCTCCTGGGATCTTACCCTCGATCAATACCTCGAAAAAATGCTCAGCGCCGATTAAGATGTCAATGACGCCAGATTCGTGAAACTTGGGATCTGCTAACTGCAGGTTCTTCACGCGGTCCCATAATTCCGGGTTCACGTTTGTGGATGGTAGTGTGGCTGTTATGGTTGGAAGGATTAGCGCATTAATCATTAATTTTGGTCCGATACCAAATCGTGGTGAGATTTCTAAATTAGTAGCGCTTTTGGTGGATCCCGCGGTCGATGAGCCAACACCCTTTATCGTGATGTTTGCCTTGTATCGGGGTAAGGCCAAACGGTTAACACAAGCTTCTGTGACGAAGGACGCCTGTGAGCCGGAATCGAGGAGTATCCGGCATGGTTGCATAAGTCCACGTGCATCGGTGACGTGTACCATCGCTGTCGGTAGTAGCGAGTGGAAGGTTGGTTGATTGGATGACGATTTATGGTTTAACGGTATGGTATGATGTGTGTTGATTGATGGTGTTTTCATGGTGGTAATTGAGATTAGGTGTGAAGCTGGTATTATGTTGATTGGAGACGTGTTCGTGTTGATTGGCTTTAATTGCGTGGTCGGTGTTCTGTCGATTGAAGCATGTGTTGATGTTGATTCAGGATTTGACGAGTTAGGAGTTATTTGTACTGTATTAACGACCGGTGTGGTTGGTGGTCGTGGTACGGATTGTGGATTTATCGGATTGGCCACGTGCAGCAAACTGTTATGACGTTTACGACAGATCTGGCACGACCGTTTGGATTTGCAGGTTCGAACGGTATGAGAATCGCTCAGACAGTTATAGCATCGCATTTTCTCGTTTATAAAATTTCGCCTCTCCAGCACGTTCATATTTCGGAATTTAGAACATTGGTACAACAGATGCTCAACGTCACACAACGGACAATTTAAATTTGTGGTGAACGTGGTATGTGCATTTCGTAGACTCGGCATGCGGACAATTGGCTTGTTCACTGTTTCTCGGATGCCTTCTAACGTGTCGGCTCGAATTTGTAGACAATCCATCAGGTTTTGGAAGGTAGGGTACTCGATTTTCGCTGACTCGTGTTGCCAAAACTGTCGACTATCATCGTCCAGTTTACTGACAATAATATAAATTAACCAAGGGTCTCGAACTTCTCCTGGGGGACCAATTGCTTTCAGTCCTCGGATCACTTCTTCCGCTGTATCGGCCAGATGTCGTATCGTCGACGCGTTCACCCGTGTAATCGAAGGTTGTTTAAAAAAGGTTTCAATATTTCGATTAATGGTCAACTTTTTTTTATCGTATCGTTTGATTAATATTTGATAAGCCTCGACGTAATTCGCATCCGTTACATTGAGGTGTTTGATCAATCCTAGTGGTTCACCCTTTAACAGACCCTTCAAATACTGCAGTTTTTGAGCTGCGGTTAGTGATACCTTTTCATATACCGCACTATTGAACAAATCGAAGAAGCTTTGCCATTCTTGGAAATTGCCATCGAAAACTGGTATATTCATACGCGGTAGTTTAGTCTCGTGTGACCCCGCATGAAATTGACCCGTGTTCTCACCAACTGTTCCCGAGATATTCAGTGGAACCGTTGCAGTGTGAAAATGCCGAAGTGCGGCGGTGAGTTGAGCGACTGCGTGGTAATAGTTGTCGTCGAATTCCTCTGACAACGAGGGTGCATCCGAATCCAATTCAAACATTTTATCTTCCACTTTTACAAACTCGGACCACAACTCGTGAATTTTGTCTACCCGAGCTTTGATTTGCTCCATTTTGGTGGAGGCTTCGATCGAATCCGCAAAGGTTACGATTTTGGTCATTTGACCTTTCAAAACGGACCGACGTCTTTTAAGAGCCTCCATTGAAACCGATAAACTCACAATCCCACAATTTTTGTATAATACACGACAATTTTAAATATAAGCGTACGACTATTCACGGAATCTGAATTTTCAAAATGGTGGACCCACGCTTTGGTTGAAGGACGAAATTTTTGTGCCGACCATCCGGCTCGAAGGACCAAAAAATGTACCGGATAAGGCACGGTTGTGAACTGGCTGGTTCGTCAATCACCACTTAGAACTGTTTAAAATCGGTTTTCCACTTTACACCAAAACTTCAATTTATTAATTTTATATTTTTTTATAATTTTTATTTTTGGTTGATTTGATTGAATTTACGCTGGTGGTTACGATACAAGTAAAGTAAAAAAGATCTGACTTTTCTATAAAACAAAAAAAAATACTAATCGACAATTCCGCTCGAAATAGTATTGCTTGTGCGCCAACCGTATACACCCAAATTTGACATTAAACTTCTGCAGAGGCAAGACCATTTCGAGCAAGCACAAATGTCAATCAAATGTTGGAGTATAAAGTTTTAGTATGCTCCAAACAAATTTTATCATGCCATATATCAAATGATTTACCATCTACTTGATCCCGATCGAGCTGTTATCTTGTCTTATGTACTTTTAATCGATTTGGGGCCAGGATGTAATGATAAAGTTAACTTTTCCGCTTTTTTCCGACATGAGTAAACGTAGTAGGAACCGTGCCGCCTCTTGTACAGTTAATTCTATGGAATTAACATATCGATACCTAGAGCTTTGTACATATCAAGATAATCGTACTCTGGGTGTTCTTCGTGCATCTGTAGTAATTTTCGATGAATATTACTTATGCCACGATTCGTTTTATTCACATAATCGGCTACATACGATGCACATGAATTTTCTTCACATATATACTGTAGATCCACATTTGAACGGATAACTGAAGCTAACCATCGGTTAAAATTATTTGCCCATAAATTTTCCATATCTCGTTTAATAAATATGATCTATACGATGTGGAAATTCAATGCGTTTAAAGTAATCAACCACATAGTGATTACCGAACGGACCACCTCCCTTCAGCTGTAGCATACTAGGATAATCATCATCCAGTTGACGAGGTAATGAATTCACTATATTATTGACATCAACAGGAACATTGATCACTTGGCCTGTAATTTTATACGTTCTTTGTTGGTATATTAGACGACGAATTTGCAAGAATGGCAATCTTGGTGAAATTAGTCGCTCTGATATTAAATACAACTCTGGTAAGTGATGTGGATATTCTGGATATACGAAACCATAATGCTTGATGACAATTGAGGGATTTTGTTGCCTTTTAACGAATGACAACATGTACGAGGGTATATCAAAAAGTCTTGCAATATCATATGAAAAAAAAGAGTGAGTGAGACAACAATATATTTTTCAAAACCAGTTTTTGTCGCGATGAAACTTCTAGAAGAACATTTCGATGTAAATTTTACAGTTCGTTTGTTTTTGTCAATTTAATAACACGTGTTTTGAATTTTTCTTAAAATGAATGAAATTGAATATCGCGCCGTTATTAAATTTTTCAGTAAAGATGGACGAAATGCAATTTATATATTCAACCATATATCAAAAGTTTACGGCGAATCTGTACCATCATATGCCACAGTAACAAGGGGGGTAAAATTATGCAAAAGTGGTCGGGAGTCATTAGAAGACGACAACCGCTCGGGTCGGCCAGCAGATGCTATTAGCCATGAAAACGTAATTTTGGTCGAATCTATTGTATTGGAGGACCGGCGTATTACTGTTCCGCGGTTAGCGTGGAGACTTTCTCTTTCATACGGTACCACATATACTATATTACATGACCACCTTCACATGTCGAAAGTAAGTGCGCGATGGGTTCCCCGTTTGTTGAATGCAGAACAAAAAAAATGCGTGTTCAAACTTCAAAGGCGATTTTAGATATGTACAAAGAAGATCCAGAAAATTTCTTGGATAACATAATAACAGGCGATGAAACATGGCTTCATCACTGGGATCCGGAATCCAAACAAGAATCGATGCAATGGATTAAACGTAGTGAACCACCACCAAAGAAATTCAAAACTCAACCGTCTGCTGGTAAGGTTTTGGCAACAATTTTTTGGGATGCTGAAGGAATTTTGATTACCGATTATATGCCATCGAAAACCACAATCACAGGCATATATTACGCAGAGGTTTTGCGAAAATTGAAAAAAGCGATCCGGGAAAAACAGCCAAGGAAAGTTAGGAAAAAACTTTGCTTTTTCACGACAATGCACCGGTGCACAAGGCAAATATTGCTCAAGCTGCATTAAAGGACTGCGGCTTCGTGGAAATTCCGCATCCACCGTACAATCTAGGCTTGGCACCCAGTGACTACTTTCTGTTTCCCAATTTGAAAAAAACACTAAGGGGCCGGAAATTTTCCAGTGACTCTGAAGTACAGTCTGTTGTAAATGAATATTTTATGGATCAAAAGAAATCTTTTTTTTTAGAGGGTTTAGGCAAGTTAATTGATGGTTGTGACAAATGTATAAACCTTAAAGGAGATTATGTCGAAAAATAAAAATATTGCTGTCTCACTCACTCTTTTTTTTCATATGATATTGCAAGACTTTTTGATTTGCCCTCGTATTACACACTTTCATTGAATCAACAACTTGTAATGGAAATTCTTCTAGCACTAATTCGTATGCAGTACGAGGAATTTTACACAAATCCAATTTAAACCACAAACGATCACATATATGTACATTGTACGCATGTCCAAAACTATTTTGTTTGAATTTTGTATCGAAAATTTTATTTAATGTTATTGCTAAACTTGCATTTAGTGTTTGTTCCAATTTTCTTTTGCGATATGTTAAAATTTGTTTTATTACAATTGTTTGTGTTAATTGTTTATCATTTTTAATTTGTTCTTGTTTTCTTTGTCTACATAAACGAGAACGCTCAGTACAAGTTAAAGCTCGTTTTGATTCCATTTTTTAATGAGATTGATATTTGATTTTATGAAAAAAAAATTAATTTTTTTTTTCAATTATACTTATAAATATATCATAGTTTTATTTTTTATATGAGGTTTATATTTTTATTTGACTATTTTTTTTTAAAATATATTATCGATTTCGAAGTCCACATATTTTTGCACTACGCCCAATTTGATGGTTCATATGTATACAGCCATTTTGTAGATAATAAAAATTTACCGATTTATTTACAGCACATTCTATTTTAGTGTAAATTAATTTATTCACTGTATAATTAAATATAACATAAGTATTTATTGATGTATTAATTGTTTTAGCACTTTATTTTTAAATTAAAATATTAATTTTAAGATTCGAGACAAAATGGTTGTTTTTATATTCCAAACTAAAACCACAATACATAGCGAAATCAAAAATGTACTATACAAAGAACCACTTACATAATCATTATTTGTATATTATGCTCACTAATTGATATCGTAGATGAGAAATAGGTGCATAGAGAAAGCACAAAACAAAATTGACGCACCAACGAGTTTTGGTTCTCTAGTATTTACTTTATTATATTTTTTTTTTGTATTTCGTTGCATAGTTTTGGGACAAAATTTCATTGCATTTTACTATATAATGCGACGCCAAAAACATCTTCGATGTTAAAAAAATTTCGAACACCATTTTACAAGGCAGTGTCGTATATTGATACTATTTAATATTTGGTTAAACTCTAGAATTCGCCATTTATACGCCATTTATACGCTGATTCAAGATGTTCCTTCGAAGAATCATGTTCAGATAACCATATTCCTGTATGTGCAGGAAGACAAAAGCAGAAAATGTTTCCTGTTGAATTAGAATATATAAGCGAATTTCTTAATTCTTTTCACCTTTGTGTATTTGTCGATAAAACAAGGGTCACTGAAACATCTTCCTTGGGGATTTCTTTTTTAATGGATACCTTTAATACATTTTGGTAATTGCTCAACCAAAAATATGCATTGTTTATGTCGATTTCAACAGTCCAAGTTGCAGGTTCTAGTATATCATATTTGAATTTGGCAGATAAAGCACTGAACTCTATTTGTGGATTATTACTAATTTTGGAAATATTATCAGACAAAATATCGTCAATATTTACGCTATTTAATCCTGATTCATCATCTGCATTCTCGTTCTGGTTTTCAATAATTTGAAGTTGTGGCTCATTGGCATTTTATTCCACATTATTGTTTTCAAGTTGAGATATAGTATTTGAAATACACATTTGAATTAAATTAATGTTAGAAATTGATGAACAGCAAGGCTACTTAATTCTGCTGTTTTCCGGACCTGTTTTGCTCTTTTTTGTGCGTCGTTTTCTTAGCATCTTTTCGACATTTTACATTGAGGTAAAAAGTGGGTAATCCGTAATATACTGATTTTGGGATTGGATTTAATTTGAAAAGCAAGAATTACAACTTATAATTAAACATACAAACGACTCGTTGTCCGCTTTAGTATTTTCGGTAGCCACAAAAAAGTTAAACTATTAATAATACCGTTTTTTATAATTTGCGAAAATTCACTATTTGTCCACATCAATTAAAATAAAACGTAAATAAGACGCTACCAAAAGACAGAAGAAAACAATTTAAAGTAAAAAACAACTGAATTATTATTTGTTTCAAATTAAATCGTAGCCAACTAGCTTTGTTTGAAAGTTAAACGAATTTTGAACTTTCATCTTCAGTTTTTTTCTTTCAATTCGTTTTATTGATTTCAGTTTTTTAATAATTTATTTAATATTTGGGGGCCTCAAAAATAGGAGGCCGAGTGCGATTGCACCTGTTGCACTTTTTTAATTGCGTGTTGCGTTTTTGACAGTCATTATTGTGCGTCTACCCCTATTTCGGAATTAACTACACGTTGGTGTCGAAAATAGTGTAGACAATTGGTTTTAGCGTAAGCAATGTCGATAATTGGCAATGTAGACAATTCATAGAAAATGTAGAACATTGGTTCTTGCGGCGGTTCTCATTGTTTTTTCCGTACGAAGATGTGAAACCACGCGAAAAATATTTTAAGATATTATAAATATTAGTATTTAAATTTTTTGTAAAAATTTGTTCTGATTCGCATCAGTTTCAGTCATTAAAAAATTTTACATACTACATGGTATTCAAGGACAAATTAAATTACACAATTTTTCAGAAATTACAATTTTCGCCACAGATGTCACTGTATTGTAATTCTTTTTGAAAATATAATAATTTCAAAAAAAAATATTCAAACTAAACTAAAACTAGTATCACCTGTTTCTTGAAAAAAAAACGCCAACAGAAGAAAAACCCCAGCTCCAGTAATTAAAATGACAATCATTGGGGCCACTGTGAATTAAAACTTGTTTACGTCCACTGATTGTGCACCTTAAACAACCTAAAATGTTCACCGTTGGCGTGTTAAAATTATCTGGCAATATCCTTTTGCACCAATTGTGACGATTTCTCCAGAACATTTTTATTGTATTGATGTTGTTTAACTGCCCTTTAAAACCCCGAAATCAAAATCCCGAATTTATGTACCAGTTTTCAGAATCCAGCGTTATTTAATAATTTGTTTCCACAGTACTATGCAGAAAATGCATAAAATAATTAATGTATCCGTCCGTTTGTGGAAATTTTGTATTTTGGTCGAAATAAACGAATAAATTTCTAGAGTTCTATGCTGAATGGAATCAGGCAGTTGAAAAATGTGTTGTTCAGTTAGTGTTGAAAAGGAAACCAATTTTTTTTAAATAGGAAATTTGAGATTTATGTCAATAATTCATTCATCATCGCCAAAATTCAGAAGTTCATTCAAAATTGATGTTAGATTTCCAATCCGGCTACACGAATCAAATTATGCTGTGTGCCTCAGGTAGATTTTTTCGACTAAATTATGAACTAAACTAAATTGTTCTCTAATTCACAATAAACTTTCATAAGTTTCTGTAACATTAACAAAACAAGCTGTGCCTGACTATTCCAAATACTAAGATGTCGACTTTTCTTTGATAAAGGAAATATTAAATTAAATTAAAATAATCGAAGATGATATATAAGTTGCAAGTGTTATTATAAACTACGAAATGTTTAAAAATAATAAAACGTGTCAAATAAAAATTTGTACTCAATTAAATACCAAATAATGACATTTGACAACTAAATTGAAAAGTTACCTCGCGAGGAGACTTTTGAGTTTGCAACCTGGCGGTGAATAACGTAAGGTCACCTCAAAAATGTTTAATTCATAATTTAGCTGAAAAAATCTTGATCATTAGACTTTTCTCTCTCTCTCTGGCCTTCACATCCCATGAAGGGATTTCGCCGCCTGCACTAAGGCCCTCCATCCATCTCGATCCACCGCTCTCGTCCTCCAGTTTCGACATCCTAATGTTCGTAGATCTTGTTCGATGTCGTCGCGCCAGCGTAGTCGGGGTCTTCCTCTACGACGTACTCCGGCTGGTTGTT
This sequence comes from Nephrotoma appendiculata, assembly GCA_947310385.1. Classification (NCBI taxonomy): domain Eukaryota; kingdom Metazoa; phylum Arthropoda; class Insecta; order Diptera; family Tipulidae; genus Nephrotoma; species Nephrotoma appendiculata. The sequence continues at coordinate 19,291,902 of OX371224.1, forward strand.
GGTGGAACACTTTATTTATCATCCGTTGTTGGGGAGACCTTGTAACGAGGCCGAGCCATCTCACTCGATTGGATTTGATGAATCCGATAATATCGCTGCCTCCGAGGAGTTGCTTTATTTCGTGATTCATACGAATCCGATATTCGTTGTTCGCAACTTTAATTGGACCAAAGATTGAACGGACAACCTTCCTTTCGAAGGTAGATAATAATCTAAAATCGTTGGTGGTCATGGTCCAGCTCTCGCTTCCGAAAACCAGCACAGGTCTTATAAGTGCTTTATAAAGTGCGAGCTTGCACGACTGCGATAGATGTTTCGATCGCAATAATTTTGATTTGGCGTAGAAAACTCGTTGTCCGGCAGCGATTCGGGCTTTTATTTCTGCCTGCATATCATTCGACGATGTTATAACTGACCCAAGGTATTTAAAGTTTTCTACGCTATCAAAGTTGTGGTCGCCAATTCCGAGATTTGCCGTAGAGATGTTCCTAGGTGTTACTAAATATTTGGTTTTACTGCTGTTCACCTGCAAACCAAGTCTTCTTGCGCAGCGATCGAGTTGTATGAAACTGTCTTTGATATCGCTAGGTCTTCGGCCAAGAAGCACGATATCATCTGCATATCCAAGAATTTATTATTGATCATTAGACTATAATTAGAAAAGAAATCCATTACCTAGTTCCATTCAGCATTGCCAAATTAACCAATGAACTTATTTCATTATTCATTTTAGAATTCAAATCCGTTTCTGAATACCACAGTTGATAATAATTGGTTAAAAATTTAACAAATTTTGTACAGCATGATACAATTTCAATAGCCATTTTTCATTTTTCAATAGCATTGCCTCTACAAAATTATTGGTCCAACATTATATCATTGAAAATAGTGGTGTAATATGGATCTGGTAACAATTAATGATACGGTATTTATATCGATACTACACAGGCATCGGTGTAATCCCCGTCATCTAGGAATTCGGAGAATAGGAGCATCGGCGTTCTGATAATCATAACTCTAAACAAAAACAAGGTGCAACACAAGGAGGTGTATTTTTAATGTCGATGATATTTGTTTTCTTCTGGCCAACTGAGATTCACATTTGGCCGGCAATTTGATCATTTTTTTTTCTTCACTGGAGTTATATTGCTTGAAATACCCAGTGGCAGATTCGGTCAAATTATCGCGTTTGTAAGGATTATTTACCGATGAACTTGTAGGATCATTTAACGTTTCATTGTCTGAAAAATTTGTTTGTGATTATATTTTTATTTTATTTTGTTGGTCAGTGTACTATGTTAACAGTTTGACAGTACTATGTTTGATATAAAAACTTGGCCGTGTATCAAGTTGTACCTTTTAACAAAAAAAAGTCTATTGTTTTTCGATTAAAAAAGGAGTAAGGATGAAAAGAATGAAAGGAATCATTGAATTTTGGTCATTGATAATAGAAACGGGAATTTCCGTCATGTTGTCTTCATTATCTACATAGTTGACACCATTTGTTTAATTATCTGCATTAATTGTCTACCCATGTAGAATATAAATTAGATACGCACCGCGGGCACAGACACCTGTTTACTTTGAGGGCTCCTATAGCACTCCTCAGTCTGAGGGTTGTATTATTGTCGAACTGCATATGGGTGTCTGCGTTTGACAGTTTGATTCAGAAAACTAACACTATGGCCATCTGTTGTTTTTGTGCGATTGTTCCCGGCTTTCATTTCGAATCATTGTCTGTTGTGAAAAATGTCTTTTTTCAGATTAGATCGTTGGCAGTCGTCGCACCAAAAATAATTCAGCAGGAGCTTTGCCGCTGTAGCCCGTCCTTGCCACATAAGAATGTAGTCCTCCGCGGATAGTCCGTTTCGGTGTTGTAAATATGGACGGAACTGTGGATATTAGTACATTTGTTGTGTCCACCCTTGTTTCACTGCGTTATTAATGCGAGTAATTTCTTTGGCATTGTTTGACTTGAATGAGATGCACTTGTCGCAGAACTGAAGGTCATTCATCTTTACTTAGTTTATGTTTAGTTGAATTTATCTACAATCTTATGGCTATCGAGTTGTGGTTTTTTGTTGGCATTCGTAAAAGTAGGTAAAAAATAGGTAAAAAGAAAATAGGTAAAAATGTTTAATTTTCCCGAAATTTACAAGGCCATAACTGGATGAATTTAACAGCAGCGTCCATCGAATCTAACGATTATTAACGAGTTTTGATAAATTAATTTTTTTTACAAATTATATGAATTAACGGTTCATTATGGCATATCATAACTTCCTCCTTCATCCAACTCTGATGTCGCTGCGGTGGCTAAGAACAACTTAGATCACTTTGTAGGATGCGTTGCATGTTGAATGCACATCTTTTTTGTCGTAGTATGGGTGTAATATTTATGCGGTAAAACCTGGTGTTTAATTTCGTCGAAAACCGTTTGCTAATGCCTTGTCCATTTAAAACGTTGGTAAATCTGATTTGATATAATACACTCTCTAAAACCGAACCTCGTGTTAAATAGTCCCACAAATTAGTCCAAGTTTATTGAGACAAGATTTTCGAACGTACCATACAATCCTCAGTACAGTACGTTGCGAATTTTACTGAAGAGTAAATTCTCTTGGAAAAGACAATGGCTTTAGACTGCAGTGTTGCCGACTACGGTTTCTAAACCACTTTAATCAAATGCTTTGACGTGTATGACCAAATATTTTAATTGAGTATGAATATTTTTTATTTGGTGGTCAGATATAAATGTCTATAAAGTGTTCTTGTCTCTGAATTTTAATCGTAATCGTAACGACCTTTCTAACAACTGAAAAAAGCGAGATTAAATAGTTAGTGACACGCATAAACCTAGCAAGTAAAATCTAAAAATGATACAATGTGAAGGTTGATCAATGTGATAAAATTGATAAATGTGTAACATCAAAGAAAGCAACGTTATATAAAAATAATTTAAGCCACAAAAAAAAGAAATAGATAACCCACAAAAAATAGTTCACGATGTTATACAAACTGTATGTTGAATTGATTGTTTGTTACACATGAATGGGAAAATAGAATAAATTAAAATTTGCAGTAGCCTGGATGTTGTGACCTGATTCTTTTACCATAAATGTACGCATTTAATTTCTAAATAGAACAATTTAACCATTTCTTAGAACTCACAATCGGCGTGGATAGAATCACAGACACACAGAGTCACTGGATTTTGACTAACAGGGTACAGTAAATCTACATATACATCGAGGTTGCAAATTCTTATGATTACTATAATGGAACTATGTATTTAATTATTTTGAGTCGAAGGCAAGTCACTGTTTATTTTACATTGTTCGTGAAAAAGTGTAGCAAAAATAAAGTCAAAAGAAAATCATGAACATTTAAAATGTCGAGATTTTTGCAAATTTGTCAATTATTATATCGCCGAAGTTCGAAAAAATGGTTTTCGAAGGGGTGTCTTACGATATGCGTTCATCACAAAACCCAAATAAATTAATTTATTGAGATTAAACTTAATATTTAAGTTTTCCCATAAATTGGGAGAGTAAAATTCTAGGAATTTGATTCATTCGAAAATACAATTTTCATCCACCATGCCAAATTTTATTCTGATCGTTTGTTAAAATGTCCTATTTCAAATATAGTACGGTTTTTACCAAAACATCCTTCAAAAAACATTTTGCAATCCTTTTTCCATGTATCACACAAGTTTCATCGTTATCGGTAAAAAATGGCCTACCTAGGTCCTTCCATTTCAGAACTTCCTGCACATTCTCATATTCACCACCACCACTCATACCAACACATCATGATGCAACATGACGAAAAATTATGTATATGAAACACCATGATCCAACATTACTCCTAAACAATTCTTCTAGAAATCTAGCAGTGAGCAATCATTTTCTGAAATTCGAAACTCTCCTCACTAAAGTTTATCAAACATTCAAACCTAAATAAAAATTTATAAATGGCACCCAAACGCCACTGAGAAATTCGTAAAATTGTTTTTCAGGAACTTAGGACTAGTACAATCACTTCTCAGGAAACCCACCATCACAAATTTGTATGAAATAGTTTCAAAAGAAAATTAAAAAAAAATCCAGTTTGGGAATTACGAAACCCCTAAGCAAATTTCTCAGAAATTGGAACTGATCTCAATCGATTCCTTACAATCGAAATCTTGTTCTCACCAATTTTTATTAAAGTCGAGATTGAAAATCAATCAAAGAACTTTCATCAAAGTTTGATTAAGGTGAGAACAAAAATTATTATAAGTAGAAGAGATCTCAACAAAGAACCTCCTAAAAAAATTGTCTTGAAATCAAAATCCATTGTAATCGATTTCTAGTGTTCGAAAATCCCCTTTCAGAACATTTCATCTAAGTAGTTTGAACTGAGAAAAAAATAAAAGAAATGTCCTCCTAAACAAATTTTCTCGAACAATTTCAGCAGTTTTCACCAAAGTTGTTTCAGATGAGAAAATAAATAAAAAATAAGCCTAGAACCAACCGGAGAACTCTCTAAACAAATTCTTCATAATTCTAATCTTGAAATAAGGAAGTAATTGAAATACTTTTCAACTACGTATATGACGTCATTTTATGTCGACGGTTCCAATCTTTGGCCACAGATGGTAATATAAAAGTTATATTATGATCCATTGGTAAGAATTTATTAATGCATTCAACATTTTGTTAAACTTCTAAATCTCATGATCTTTTTACGAATATTACTGTCATCTACAGTTCAGAAAATAAACTTTCTATATAAATTTAATGACGTATCAAGCAGTACTGCTTGGTACTCTAGGTGCATTGTTTCATCATACGGCTACGATTTGCTCTGCGTTTTCTGTTTTGTAAAATTGTTCGTTCAAGTTTTGTGTAACACTATTGCAGTAAACCCTTACACTTCAAAATTTTAGGTAGCAGGAGGAATTTTTTTTTGTTGATTTTTATTATGAAATTTTATGTCAGATTTTCAAAAATATTTGATTCATTTGATTCAAAAAGTCGAAGAATCAATACTTTAGTATTGGTGCGTATATGTAAGCTGTCCCAAGTATAACAAGATGAAACAAAATAGAGCTACGTATCGTATTTATTTTACATGTTCACGAATCACGACATGAGTTTGGTAATTTTATAAAAGTGATTTTCTTAGAAAAATTTAAAGATGTGCGTTAATTTAAATAAAATTACACCAAAATTTATTTTTATATCTATTCAAATTTTTTTTGTATAAATTAATTAATTTATAGTTCGGTTTTAAATTATTAAGTGGAAAACAAATGCGAAATAAGAAACTTGATATGAGCTATATGGAAAATATTTAAACTTTTAATATTACAATCAAGGAATAATATCATCAAATCATTGTTTAATAATAAAAAATAATTAAAAAATTAATTATAATATATAAAATAATTTAGATGCGTATATATGTATATACTATTTTTTTATACAATAAAATATTCATTGTTCTAAACCTAAATTTTTTGTTTTGCTTTACATTTGGACGCCATATTTTTCCTCTAAAATGTATTTTCAATTATAGCCTTTTACATATGCGTTGCACAAGATCGTTCCCGCCATATTGTTTTTTGTTGTTATTGTTCACACATACATGTATACAATTCTATTTATTGAGTTTCGTCCAGTTTCGAATAATCGTGACACTTTTCATACAGGATCTTATTCTAAGTTGAAAGCAAAACTATGTCAAAGTCGAAACTAAATACATATAAGTTTTTACTTCGAAATATGACAAAAAAGTCGAATCTTGTTATACTTGGGTTTTAAGATAATTCTGTTTGATTCAGAAACACACATTCATCATATTCTTCGTCTGAAATTTTTAGCTCTGAATCGTCGCTCCAAGATTTCATGTGGCTTAAAATATTTTCCTGATTGGTGAACAGTTCATTGTATTTTATGCTTTTATACTGTTTGAAAATCTTATTAGTATTGATTTATTGAAATGATTTCACCAGTTTGAGGACCAAAATGAGGACGCCACCCTTGAAAGATTTTACCCTCAAATGAGTAAAATTCGATATAGTAGTATTTATTTTAATGAACTTATTAATATATTATAATCACAAATATTTAATTTACAACCTTAGAATTCATAGCACAAATTAAAAAAATATATTGTAGTTCTTACCTGTTTCGACGAGAACCTCACAGTTTGAATCACACTACACAACTAATAATTTTTTCTAGTTGAAATTCGTAACAAAACAAAAAACAAAAAATGGTGATTTCCCGTTTTATATATTTAAATTCATAATTATACATCAAAAAAAGTGTTACCAGCGTTATTTGACAGATATTTGACTAATAAACCCAACGGAAATAGTGTTGATATCCACAAAATAAGTTTCGATTATGTTACACATTCTTACGTTTATTTGCCTAAATGTACTCTAATTTTCAAAACCTATGCTGCAGTGCAACATTTAGGAGAATAATTTATCAATCCATGAGTGTTTTTTATTCATTCCAAACAAGGAATAGAGAGATTAGAATACTGATCACGAGAAATATTCCAAACAGAAAGTAATAAAAAAACAATTTGGAAGGAATGGAATAGATTTTTGATAGTCATTTTTTTAGTTGTTTACTATTTTGCAACGTTTTCATTACTAATTTAATATTCTCCATTTTAAATTTATTTTATTTTATTTTTACCACAACTGTTTTTTTATGTACATGTTCATTGAACAAAACAAACAATATGGCGGCTAATATTAAAAATGTTGCTTTCGTTTTACCTTTTCATCTAGTACGAAAAGAATACGTTCAGAACGTCTAGAATAAATAAAAATATAGCAAAGAAGAGGAATAGAAGGAATCGAATGAATAAAAAACTTGATATATGTCACGTTCGGAACGTCCGGAATATTTGGAATGAATAAAAAGACACTTCATATGTATAGTGTATTCGTATACGTATTTGCCGATGTCTATAACCGGTCAAAATGACATTTACATATTAGAATTGGAAATTTGGGAAATTTTACAATTTCTTAATTAAAATAGAGAATACAAATCGCTCTTCGCCAAAAGGTATGTATTGTTGGCCAATGTTTTGCTACCTGTTGATCTGACGCTGTGAAATGATTAGCTTCAGTTTACAATTCGCTTATAGTTATGCATTCAAATACATAGATAGATTTAGTGTTGATTTAATTTAAACGCCGCCTAGTTAGCGCCACTTCCTATGCGGGCGAAAGGTTATATTTGTTTATATGATAAAAAACCATTGTATTATTATTTCATCATTTGTTACATTAATTGTAAACTAATTGAACATTTTACATAATATTCAATCGAATTATAGTCAACTATGACGTTTATATTACAATAAAACTAGTTTTATGAGAAATTGAGTACCATTCACTCTACTTCTAAAATATTCCGTCAGATGTCAGTCACTTTGCGTTAAAAGGCGAATAGTATGAACTTCATTTTGGTAATACTTCCGACTCATTCTGAGGATCTAAATGTTTCGAATCTTTAAATGATTATTGTCGTTGTTTCTAAACAAAGAATTTGTTAATTTTACGCTACCTTTCTTTCAATTATTAACAGTGTAAATAAACTTTGAATGGAATTATTTACAAATCTTCTCTCTTTTAGAGATGTCTAAACATAACCACTAATATATATTTTTAAAAGACTTCTATTTGTGGGTGTGTGTTTGAAATGATGATGATATACAAAAAAATATTGAGAACTATCTTTCCAGTTATAAAAGATGATTTTTATAGATTTTATAGATGACAAATTAAATGGTACAGTGTAATGTATTTTACTTTAACCTTATTTTATCGCCAGATTGTAATCGAAATGAATTACAAAGAAGAATTTCAAAGAACTAGGTGTCAACATTCAAGGACGGCTAAAATGTCTAATTGCATACAAGAGCAAACTAAATCTTTAATGTTTGCTGACTTAAGCCATAAAGTAAACGGCTATATTACATTATTTCTCGTATTTAACCGGGTCCTACCGCAATTCTATTACAATTTTTAGTTTACTTAAATGTTTGACAATTTGTTTACAATATAGATTTTGTGGTGGGTGTAATGTCAGTATACAAAATAATAGGTGGTTTAATTTTAATCAGTTCAGTTAATTCAGTTTACTTTACAGATAAACAATTATAATTAAAAATATGAAAACTACAGTAATGGTAAGTACAATAAATAAACATACAGGTAACCTTCGGAGAACGCGATTAATACATATTTTAAAGAATTACTCAAAAATCCTGTAGTTTTAAACCGTCTAATTCGGGGAAAGGTATTCGTATTCTGCGAAACTCGTCCGGAACCGTGTTCTTCGAGGGTTACCTGTATAATAATTTTCTTTGCGCTGATGATAATCCCGTAGAAGCGCTTGGCATTGCATATAACTGTTGATTGGTTTGTTTATAAACATCAATAAATAGCCTTTTAATTAACTTGAATGTTTTATTTATTTGAGAGTTTCGCCAACAGTGTTATTCCAATAAGAGAGGATGGGATCATCTGATAAATTTCTCGATACCGTATAACATTTTTGATATTATTGTAAGCAATCCCAATTGCAATATATTTTGGGATAACTTCACACATTTTTATTTTGGTGATTTTACTTAATCTTGTTGCTTATTGCTTGTATATTAAGAGATGGGTCGAGAGTACAAACATTTTGCAATAGTTAATATTTATTTGATATCAGTTTTAGATTTTTGTTGTTTGTGAGGTCTTGAAATGTTGTGTTTATGAAAAATTTTATAAAATTTAGTAACGAGTGATTTTTGATCAGTTAACATCAAAACATAGTGGATGGAAAAAATATTGTGTGAATTTTTGTGTCATTTTTTATATTTAGTAATTATTATAGACAGTGTTGAATATTTGTGTATTTTTGTGTTGTATAAGAATATTTAATTATTTATTATTGATAATTTTGTTAATAAAATGACATCACAAGTTCAAAATAAGAGTTCTACTGGTAAAGAATTACCAATATTGGAAATCATATATGAAAATAATAATTGTAAGAGTGATGATGACATTTCTAGTGATGGCTTATCGCCGGAAATTAAAATCGACCACAGTGAAAATTGTTCCTTAGATACTAATAATACTAGCAAAAATGATCGTATCGATGAAAATAACGAGGATGGTGATAAAGTGGTCAGCGAGCTGGATGAAAATGAGAACCACGATTTAAAACAAAATTCGGCCGCTGAAGCGTCGGCCTCAGCTACGCCGGCTGTCGAACCACTTTTCTCTGAAGGTAGTGGAGAAATGAAACTGGATCAATCGCCACAATTTATAGACGGTGGCGGAAATGATTGTGTGCCACCTCAAAAATTATTAATAAGGTAAATATCGTTGCTTAAAATGTTAAAATCTATAAAATTACGTCAAAATGGGGTTAAAAATATACTTTATTCAAAGTTTTAGTTTTTCATCTAACTATAGTGCACCTCTGCTTCCTCGTTAATTAGGATAGGATGTGTTGTTAAAGAAGAACAGATATATTTTGCTATTTGTGAAATATTAAAGTGAAAGTAAAGGCATAGTGAATCGTCGACTTAAAACAGTGAAGTGATAGAACTATTTTTTGACGGATGATGGAACTCTACAAAAACAAATTCATCCGCAAAAGAACAGACAACTGTAATGAAACGAGAATTGGTTATGATCCAGAAGTTTAAGGACACCAGCTTGTACATTTGCAACACCTCTAACTAACAACCCAAAACCAAATTGTTTTAAAAATTTCTCATTCAACTGCTTGACGACTGATTTATGATGTCGGCTGTCGCTTAAAGAAGGGTAAAGAGATGACCCTAATGCTGCATCAGCACTTGTAGGGGCAGAATTTTTTTACAAAATTAATTGCAATATATTTTAATAGTCCAATCCCCAAAATCTGCCACTATGGAGTGAAGCTCTTTAAGATCATATTATTCTGTATAGCAAATATAATTGCTATAAATGTAATAACCTACCCCCAATTATGATATAACAGCTGATTTTGTTCAAATATGTACGCATGAAATTATTACAACAGCTCATATGCTCAAAAATCGATCATAAATCACAATGCATCAAATTACCTTCCTGTACAAGAAATAGGTATTATGATTGATTTTTGTGAGTGTGGGCTTTTGTAATAAATTCAGGGGTACCTATTTCTTGCGCAGGAAGGTAACTCGATGCATTTGCCAAATGCCAAAAGCAAAGTGTACCGAAAAAAATGGGTTTTAAAGTAGCTTGTTCGGAGGTCTGTCCTTCTATTATCCTGAAATTCATTAAGCCTACCGGCTTAAAATCGCTCCACCGGTGGTGGAATGGGTTCAAATATTATTTCTTGCATATCACTCGGTAAATCGTACGCCGGTTTAGCTCACGTTACTTTGATCCCAGTTTAACACGAACCTCCATATATCGATTTAAACAGAACCGACAAGCTATATGAGCCGCAGTGAACAATCGAAACTTTATTAATTTATCAAAAAAAACCTTTGTATGATGTCATGAACAGTCATGAACTGGACCTGGAACTTTGAAATTCTTGTTGGATTCTAGTTTCTTCTCTAGTTGTTGAAGTGTTTGTTTGTGACTTTACAAGTATATGGTAGGGATCCTACGCTGATTGGATTATTTGTTGTTTTGTGATTTAAAGTATGAAGGCTAGTGATAATCTTTTTCAACCGTTACCTGCGGGTTCCAATGTGTATTTTGTATAAAGCCTTTCTCAAGAATGATAGGCCTGGTCCGATTTTTTCAAAGTTAGCGCCATGCCTATGAATAAAACGATGGTTGCCGTGGATCAAAAAACCATGAAGATCACATTACTACAACTTCTAATCACCAGTCGGTGCCAGTTAACCGGCGTATGTGGTGGCGATATGATTCAATTTTCGACATTGTCGACGTACAGACATTGTCAACACGTGTAGAATATTAATAAACAACCAGATGTATACATTACTACACAGCAATGTTAAATATACTAAAAGTTATGAATTAAAATGCGCAAACGTTTAGCAGCTATTTGCTTATTAAGGCCAAGTTTCTGATATCTAGTGCATTTTTTGTACCAAGAAATGGGTTGTAACTTCATATTTAAAAAAAAATGTTTTTAAAGGCGGGTTCAATAAGAAATAAATTTTGATCACCTTTTTCTCGTGGGTGTGCCGTGCCGTCCCTATCTGTACTTAAAATACAAATATAAGTTTATTATTGTTCGTTGGCCAGGATCAGTTTCTTTCGTTTTGCATGGTTCTGTCTAATATTTAATTTTTTCCTACGTCTGGCAACCCTAGCATATAGGGTACATGCCAATTTCAGGTAATTTCTCAGTAAGTTTTTCATCATTTTTATTTTACAATCCTCACATTCACTCCCACCACCACCACCTCCCGGTGACACCTCACTCTTTGATAGTGATTGTAATATATTCTTGCAACTTACGAAAATATTTATTTTTAGTTCAAACTATTCGAAAATAAAATAAACAAATTCATAAATAATAAGATAATTATAAAAATATAAACGTCAGTTTATCGTGAACAATCTATCGTGAGCAATTTATCGTAGAACAATTTATCGTAGAACAATTTATCGTGGAGACAATTTATCGTGGAACAGTTTATCATGTGAACAGTTTATCGTATATCACAATTAGTGTCTTGAATTTGAAGTGAACACAAAAAAATTTCCAATATGTATTTCGTATAAGAATTCGGCCATTTCTTAACCATCGTGATGAAATAGAGTATGTTGGATGGAAATAGGATTCTTAAATTATTTTATAAGAAGTTCTGGAATATGGCCACCTGGGCCAAAACTCTGTAATTTCTAAACCGATTAGGATGGGATAGGGTATGTTGGATGGAAATCGGATTCTTTATTGGTTTTTGGAAGAATTTCTGGAAAATTTGCCACCTGATTGGTTGGACGAAAGTCGATGATAAATTGCTGTACTCGCTGTTTGATGAAAAAGCCTAATTCTATTTTTTATTTTTTCTAATAAATTTTCTAGTAAAATGTGTAGCAATCGGTGAATCTACGTATCCAACTCCTTGTACTACGTCCAGAGTGCAAATTTGCGCTTGGTTTGAAAGGTTCTGAAGATCTCAAGTCTTAGAAGGCTTAGAATGTTCCATATTCCCGGGTGTACTACGAAATATCGGTTTAAAAAATCCTGGTAACAAAATCTCGGTTTTCAAATCTCAGTTTCTAAAATCCCTGTTTTCAAAATCCCGGTTTTCGTTTCTTCTAATTCTAATTGCACAAAATAATTAATAAAGTTTTTTAATTGCAAGATTTGGTACTTGCAACATTTTGTAGTTGCAAGATTAATAAAAAAGCAATATTTTGTTAATACAACATTTTGAAATGCAATAATTGTAGAGGCTGACGGCTTCCAAAACTCTCACGGGCACTGAGCCCTCCATCTAAATGCCATTCCTATTAGCCATTTTCTAGAACTTTATTTTAAAAACAGGGATTTTGAAAAATGGGATTTTGAAAATCGTGATTTTGAAAAACGAAATTTAGAAAAAAACCGAGTTTTTGACAAACAGAGATTTCGTTACACACCCCATATTCCCGTTTAAGGTTGTTGTTATTATCAAAACGTTACATTTATATCCAAGGCCCTTAGGTAGATTTTATAACCAGATTTTTCTGAAAGCAGGTAGTGCCGCTCAACAAACTTATTGGGTTGACAGGTGTGTGGGTTACGGACTAGTGATATACATGTGCATAGCAAGTTCCAGTGCTATAAGACAGAAGCCCATTTCAACCACCCCTGGCCTGGAGAACATATGATGATGTGGTATTAGAATGGTGCCCATAACTCGCCTGACATGTGGTGTCAAAGGCCATAAGCAAAATTCCTCCTGCATCGCTTTCTTTCGACTTTCCGTTTAGAACTGCCCAGCCAGCACCGCAAAGAGTTAAAAATTTAGATAGACAGAAACTTGTCTATCAATGGTCACACATTTTACTAGAAAATTTATTAGAAAAAATAAAAAAAAGAATTTGGCTTTTTCATCAAACAGCAAGTACACCAATTTATCATCGACTTTCATCCAATCAAGATGCTGATAAGCAATGACCGAGATTTGTTCCAGATGGCAACTTTCCAGAACTTTTTCTAAAAATCACTAAAGAATTATATTTCCATCCAATATATCCAATCCCATCATAATCGGTTAAAAATTACCGAGTTCCGTCCCAGGTAGCCATATTCCAGAACTTCTTCCAAAAATCATTTAAGAATCCTATTTTCATCCAACATACCCATTCCCATTATAATCGGTTAAGAATTGATCGATTTCCGTTCCAGCTGGTCATATTCCAGAAATTCTTACAAAAATCATTTAAAAATTCCATTTCCATCTATTTATTAATAAATTAAAATGGGAATGACCGAATTCAACAAAAATTTTATAAACCGAAGACACTTTAATTTTTATTTACAAATCATTTTGTTATACGGGAAAATTTACAAAGTACGATAAACTGGCATACGATAAATTGTCCCACGATAAATTGTGTTCACGATAAATTATTTACGATAAAGAGACCGTCACCCATAAATTCCATTCATTCAGTCAAAAATTTAGTACCTAATAACTTTACTTTTTATTAAAATATTGTGCTCTTAAAAACCACAGACTATCAATTGTGTCATCAGCAAGGCGTGGCTTAATTTTAGTACAGATTTTTCCTGAAGAAGAAAAAACTTTTTCAGCGTCTGCGCTAGTTGGCGGAATCGTCAATAAGAATTTATAAATAAATTCAAAACTTTCTCCTCTGGTACCGGCATCTTCGAACTGTGTTAGTTCTCTTCTTATAACGGTCAAGAAGTTTAAAGAATCTTTTTTAATTAAGAGAGACCGCGAAGCGATTATTGTTTTTTCAATTGCATTTTGCATCATCTGTTTCATAGTTTGTTGCATTTGTTGTTGGTTAATGCCCGACGGTACTTCTAAGATATCTTCCTAAAAATGGTAATTCTAGTTTCGATTTCATTTCATTTGAAAGAATACTATTTATATTCTGCAGTCTTGATAACATGAAGGTAGTATCAGCGTTCACAGTAAGAAGATTTCCATCTCTTCGGCACAAAGCCCCTACCGTTAGCTTTATTGGCTCAAGCACATTAATAACCTCCACCAATCATTATCACAAAATGAATATTCGGTGAGGTTTAGTTCTACGATCGCCATCTGTATACTAGTCTTTACTTTGTAAACCCGTTTGAGCATTATCAACCAGTCTACTCCATCGCGTTTTAGAATCTAAGGTTAATTCCAATTCTTTCCCATGATTTAGTTTTACATATATTTGCTGAGTGTCATGAGCGGGGCAAAGCTGATAATCTAGCTCAATCAAACTTTAAAGTCTTTTCATTTTGTTACATTTATATTATGGATCACTCGTAAATGGAAATAAAGCGCACTACATAGCAGATCCACCGTCACAATTGATTTGTTTTCGACATTTCTTGCATTTACCACAACTTCCAGTTTTTCCTCGTAAAAAATGAGCCCACATCGTTTACTTATCATTCTTGTTTCTTCTATATTCTTCAAAAATTTTGTTTTCCAAGATTCAAAAATCATATGTAATGAAAAATGAATGAACAGAAATGTAGAAATGTCAAATGTCAAAAAAACCACCAAAAAAGTTAAGGTAGGCTTTGTTTGGTGGCATAGCCGCAGGGGTTGTTAGGCGTAGAACTACCCTACTCATATAAAGATAAGTATTTGTTGGCGATAAAAAGATAGTTTTGAAACATTTTATTATTTTACATCACAATTTTATGAAGAATTGATCTATGATACGAAAAGTAACAAACGATAAAAGTTGTTCTGGGGGTATTTTTCTAGTGAATGACAAATCTATGTAAGTATCTATGTAAGTACTTGACTTGGATAATTGGTCGGAACCATATATAGATTGAAATGATGCTTCATAAACTGAAACGCTCCTTCATTCCGTTTAACATCTACATTAAAATCACCCATTAAAATTATTGGAGCCTCTTTATCCACTGTAAACAGTTTATCAATTAATTTTGAGCTTTCTGTGTATTCCATTAATGCCGCAAGGAAGAACATATTTAAATCGACTTCTTTAGCATGCGGATGAATGTAAATGGAGCCAAGTATAAATTTTGACGAACCATTCAAAGTAACATCCACTAGACAAATATCACGAACTGAATCGATCAACTGTTTTCTAACATTAATATCAAATTGTCGTTCAACAAAATCAATCTGCCCTTGTGGCCCTGGTTGAGGAATTTAATTAGCTATTTAACTGTGACAGGGATTATGACCCAGATTAACCATACCATGCTCGTTTGAAAATAGACGACTTCTCTTGGGCGCGGCTTTTATTAGTAACGTTTTGCTTGCTTGGTCATGTTGATTCAGCTTATATCTTGGAAAACATATCAATTCGTGTGCCATATCAATTAATATCAATCTAGAAATGTGCCAACAAAAATCGTAATTTTAATTTGTCATAACTTTTGCCATAATTGTCAGATGTGTATAAATTTAAAAATATTTATTATTTTAGAGTCAGTCTTGGATCTTTCCAATGAGATACTAACCACGTTTCTACCACTAATAGTTTTGAAAATATAAACGTGCATGTAGACATCAAAATCGCGCTCGCGCTTTCTTAGATTGCACACTTGATGGACGTAGTTCTACGTCAAAAAGTATAGACAACTAAGACTGTGTGCCTGAGAGCGATTTTTTCGACTAAATTGCCGACTAAACTAAATTAATGACTGTTTCATATCATTCTCTCAAAGGTGGCACTAGTATCTTTTAAATATGCTGTGCCTCCGATTGTAAACTAAATTGTTAACTAAACTAAATTAAGACTTTTCATTTGTCATATTGTTTTCAAGAACACCGATTTGTTATTTTTTAAAATCAAGGAAACAGAAAAAAAAACAAATATGGATATGGAAATTGCATTATTCATGAATGTCATAATAACGGAATTTAAGAATGAGATATTTCCTTTTAGATATTTTTACTCGTATGCACACGATATAAAAATAATAAAAACAGAAAATGAAAATGACAACTAAATAGTCAAGCAACCTCAGCAGGAATCTAAATGATAAAACCTGGTGGCTAATAGCATAACTACTCAATAATTTAGTTAGTCGGCAATTTAGTCGAAAAAATCGCTCTTAGGCACACAGTCTAAGTGGATCTAATGGCAAAAAAAATTAAACTAGTTGGGTATATTTTTGTACGTTAATTTTTATTTTCATAAAGTATGCCGTGCAACATTTCATGGAAAAACCCTTCAATGGGCTTGTTTATACGAGTAGAAGAACAACAACCTATTGACGACTGTTAAAGTTGGGAATATGACATCTAGCGCATTAAAAATAAGCTCATTCCGGATTTTTTCCTATGAAATTTTAGCACGACATACTTTATGAAAATAAAAATTAACATACAAAAATATCCGGAACAAGCTTATTTTTTTTGCCGTCAGATCCACTTATAGTTGTCTATAACTATAACAACTAAAGTTTACACGAGAAAACGTTCTTGATGTTACTTCCGTATGTATGTGTAAAATAATTTTCATTTCGTATTGAACCCAAACGCATTTATAGCTTTTATGTGTGTATGTGTGTAAGTAAGTTCCGATTCGTTCGGAAAATTTATGTTTATAGGCCAGGGGTGAAAGAAGAGACGAACTTTTTGGTTGAATCACACCTCGTGTAAACTGGCGGTATAAGCTTACTTTTAATGAGCTTACTTTTAGTCTGCAAAAAATAGGCCTAAACTACATACAGAGTCATCTCTAATATATATAGGAAAATATTTGAAAACAGGTTTTTTTGAAAAAAAAAATTACATACAGGAAGTCATTTTGAGGCAATGGTTTGCATGCACAAAACTTAACGCCAAAATATAATTTAACTCTTTTCCCTGCAATAAAACACATAAAATTTAATTACTCACCCCCATGCCAGCAAATTTATTTAACTTTATTTTAACGCCACTGCGTTTTAACTTTGTCTTTTACTAATTACAAATATAATTATGTTACATCAAAATAAAATTGATCTAAAAGCTTTTCGTTCAATTTTTTTTGTGGAAGTAATATAATAAAGGGGCAACTGTTTCCCCTTGTTCTATATTTCATTTGTTTTGATTTTTTCCAGTTTGCTTTTATTACAAAAAAATAAACAGTTTAGTGGAAAATTAGATTTTCTACTTTAATCATCGGAAAAGTGAATTACGTTTACCAAATTATTTTTAAGGGAATATAAATGTTTTGTATTTTAATTTTTAGTAAGCAAAAATTGCTGTTTGGGAATTTGACATCGAGTAAATTGAATAAAAATAAAAAATTTGTGTGATTTATGGATTGCGTGAAGGCAACAATCCAATATAAAACTTTTCCTTTTACTGTTCGAGTACGTACAAGGTAAAGAATACTGGGGACATACAAAAAAAAAACGAAATTTAAATTGAGTTATCTCATTTGGTGGTCAAAATTTAATTTATTTCATATACCCCCTCCCTAACATCTAGTTTTGCAGACAAAATTGGTTTAATCTTATCCCGTTTCCACTATAAAATTTTATAATATAACTTGCGAGACGCAACAAGAAAATCTGTGAAAGTATCCAGACAAAATGTAAGTTCTTAAAGCTATTTGTTTCCTTTATTTTCCTTTTAATACAGAATTATTACACAAACACAATGAAAGAAAAATGCCAGTGTAAGTTGTTTTTCTTGTAGTACATACATTCTCTTGAAAACCAAAATAAATTTTCATTATTTGGTCGTCGTCGCTTAAAAAAATAAAATCAGTTGGACGTGATTTGAATGCTTAAATTTTAAATACTTGAAAATGCATGTCGGCGTATTGAAATTGTGTCAGATAAATGAACCTCGAGCACAATGTGATATACCCTCAAATGTTGCAGTTGGAGAACAGTCGTTTCTTCGTACACTGTATTAATATGACTATAGCGATATTCCCGAGTAGTGTTTAGCTTCAGTTAACAACAGGTAAATGTCTATGTCGTTAAACAATCTCGCCATTTCTTGAAAAAATACATCTCTAAATACAAAGCTATTAAGTAAAGTGACGTCATCTAATAAAATTGATACACCCATTTCTTATGCCGCATATTTTACAAATCTCTTCTTGTAGCAGCAGCAACATTAGCTTGCTTTCTTAAAGTTCGAAAAATGAAGGATACAATAGAAAAAAGATTTTTTTTAAGTGTAAACGTGATAACTATCTTGACGGGAAACTATAAAAATAATGATTTTTACATAAATTCGTCGGCCAAATATGTATTTATTTTTAAATAGATTAAATAAAATTGTATCTACTATGTATCTCAATTTTCTTCAGATTGAAGGTTATCGGTCTGGTCTCACTATTATTTTCGAGTAATTTTGGCCTAGCCTTTACGAGAAAATAATGAAAATATGTGGTAGCACGATAATTCTCCAAGAATAACAATTCGACGAGAAGCAATTCACTTACAATGACAAATCGCTGAAAAGCAAATCACCGAAAAAGCATTTAACTCAATAGAGAGTTTACCGAAAACGATAATTCACCGAAAACGACAATTCACCGAAAAAAATTTCAACGAAAATAACAGTCTATCGAAATCAACAATTGACCGAAAACAATAATTTTCCGAAAGCGACTATTCGCCGAGAAAACTGAAACTGAATAAGGTCATTTTATAATCGATTATGATTAAATTGGGTATGTACTAGGATATAAATGGGATTCTAAAATGATTTTGGAAAAAGGTTTGGAAGAAATTCGTTCAACTGGAAAGGAACTAGACCATTTCCTACACGATCATAATGAAATTGGTGAACATTTCTGGAAGCTGTTCTGGAATATGGCCATTTGAGACGAAACTAGGCGAATCGTTAACATATCATCATAAAATTGGGTGAGTAGGATGAAAACAGGTTTGAAGAATGATTTTTTGAAGAATTTCTGGAATATGGCTATCACAAAGGCCGATCACAAAGAAATTGTTTATGAAGAGGATTGAAATGGAATTGGAAATTGGGTATGTTGGATCGAAATACAACTCATAAATTATTTTTGGAAAAAATTCTGGAATGTGATCAACTGAGACCCTGGAAATAAAATCGTAATTTGTGATAATAATGCCTCACGCCATCTATTGTTACTCAGCCCAACCATTCATATTGTATCTGCTTAACCAAGCTCCTGATTGGACTAAAAATATTCTGATTGCAAAATTCATCACAGCTTATTCCCACCATTGTCACAGTATTATGACTGAATTAGACTACCATATGAGAATATCTTTCAAATATAGATTATCTTAGGTAACAACCAACATTTTTCTAGAACATGTGGTCCTAGAAAAATGTCTATTTGAATGGAAGTTCATAATTTATCAATTATTTGAAATGAAACCCGGTTTGAGAGATTATTAAATGGGAGTTAAAAATAAGTTTCGTATAGAACAACTGTATAAGGAAAATAGAATCACATATCGTGTCCAAATATACATACGGAAATGACTAATTTAATTGGAACTAAGCACTTACTTAATCGATAACAATATAATCCTGTTTTTATGAAGAAATTATGCTTCCAAAGTGAGTTCCGTTTAACTTTCTCAACAATAGTTTTGAAATGCAGAGATTAACTTTTCGGGTCAGGTTTTTATTATATGCCTTACGGGCTTGATTATAGGTCACCGAATATACATTCAATTCGGCATTCTAGAGATAGAACTTTGGAATTTTTATATACTTCAAAGCCCTAAAATGCCAACTGAATGCCAAGTGAATGGTATGTTTATCTTTTTTTCCAACAATAATCTCGAAAAATAACGAATCTCTCATCGAAAATACGGTTCCTGTCGTTGCTTAAAACCCGGCGTGAGGATAACCAACAGGAAAATATATGGTCTGAATTCATCTTCAACTAAAAATTAATAAAAAAATAAATAATTTCATTATTGGAATATTTGGCTTTTCTGTCTCAGTATCATTCCTCCAAAATTTATTTTTGAATCCCATTTCCATCGTAAATACCGAATTTCAATAAGATTCATTTAATCGACGGCCTAACTCCATCTCAGAGGATCACATACCAGAACTTTCGGTTCAGAAATGTCATAGTATCCTTTCAGTTGACTATATCCTAGAACTTATTCCTAAACCGATTTGTTGTCGTATTTAAGGACTTTTCTAAAAAACATTTTATAATCCCATTTCACACAATCTTTCTCTAAATTGTCGTGGAACTCTAATACTCGTAGCAAAATTATTGTACTGCACGACTGTTATGACTCAATCTTAAACGATTTGCAATACATTAATTATGAGTTAAACTCTAAAATAATGTAGAAAAATGTTTTCATCTGTTGTAAACGTAAAAATTTTAACTAAGTAGAGTAAAGTAGTAGATCTCGAAATTTTTGCAGATTTACTATTAATAACACCGAAGTCAATAAAGTAGTTTTTAAAAAATATTTGCGGGTGCGGCTGTGCGTAACACAATATTTGTTTTGCCCAGATGGATTGACTGATCAGGGTGAAACTTCATACTTAACCTTTTTTCCATAAATTAGGAGGTCCTAGAGATTAGCCACTTTCAGCTTCCAGAGGAGCTTTTTCGTGTTTTGCAAATATTTTGGATATAGCATTTACGAGAAAAGCTGTTTTAAACTAAAACATTCTAAATCAAATTTTCAACATTATCGGATCGCCTCAGTTATCGAAAATTTAACCGAAAATACCGAATTTTGACAAAAAATAAAATGTTACGCTACAATTTTCGGCCCAGTACAACCAAGAATTGGGAGATCCCAGCAAATTTTGGCCGAACTCAGTCTACCGGAAGTGAGACTTCCATAGCAGCATTCTCCATTTTTGCAAAAGTATAGCATTTGCGAGAAAAACGATTATAAACTAAAAGATTCTAAATAAAATTTGCAGCAATACCAAAAAACTTCCAAAAAAATTGGGATATTCCAGTGATTTTTGACCAAAATCGGTCCACTGGAAATGACAGTTTCCATTGAAGCTTTTCCATTTTTACACCGGAAGCTCGGCTTCAATACAAGCTTTTTTGATTTATGCGAGTATTTTTAGAAATATATTATTTACGGTATTTACATTAATATTGCAAAAATACCGGTCTAGATCGGTTTTTCAAAATTTAAACGGAAATGACGATATTTGTCAAAAACTGTTTTTCAGTAAAAACCATACCGATTTGGTTTCGGGGTGAAACTTCGTAATTAAACTTTTACCATAAATTTGGTGATACCAGTAGTGATTTTAAGCCGAGATCGGTCTACCGGAAGTGACAGCTTCCATAAGAGCGTTTTCATTTTTTTGCAAATATTTTGAAAAGTGTATACCATTTACGAAAAACCGATTAAAATAAAAGGTTGAAAATTAAATTTCAAGAAAAATTAGTTCAGATTGTATTTTAAATTTCACCGGAAATGACGAGCTTTGATAAAAAAAACTTTATTTTATCAAAATTCGATATCTCTATAGACCAGGCGGATTGACAATTCGGAATAAAACTTAATAGCTTTTTCCAGAAATTGGGAAAGCTATGCGAGATGGACTTCTGTGTACCAGAAGTGGCATCTTGCGTGCTAGCGTTTTCAATTTTCGATCTAGAAATCATGTGTAGTGTTTTCGTGACTTATGTATACAATCGTGGTACAAGGAAGTTGGGTATTGGCCGCAACATATTTTACAACCAATTTTTTCAAAATTAAATCTCACTCTATAATCCAAAAAAAAAACAAAAAAAATGTGTTCTTTCAAATTTTTGTATTGTTCCTTCGGTTGTATTGGTGGAATATACAACACGGACCGTAAATACAATTATTCCTACTTACGTGTTGCAAAAAAATCCTCACTCTAAAATGTTGATTGTCCAGGTGAAAACGTGAAAAAAAGTAGACTGTTGTAAAATTGTGTGAAGCGGCTTTACGTAATCATTGAATGAATTTGCGATACATTTTCTATGGAAAATTTGCAGAAAACAAAAATAACCCAAACAAACTTTTTTGTTGTTCATCACTGAGTCACTGAAGTATGAATCGTATACGATACAGACGCTTATTCAAATTTTACCATTATCGCATACAAATAGTTTAACGTGAATTGGATTATCATTTTCACCGCTCAAATTTATTTGAACGGCAGGGACACATACAAAACTTTTATAGTGTAACATATAATGGCCAGATCGGAGGGCCTTTCTTTCCAATTATTACAAGATGTTTCGAACAACAATTGACCAATTTGAGCCATTCGCTGCTTGAAAAAGGCCAAAATACCAAAAGAGGCAACACAAATTAGTTTATATTCATTATAATGTTTACGGTGTGTGATCAGCGCCACGCAGCGCTTTGTTACATACGAAGATGTGAAAAAATATCTCGATGGGTGGTTGGGAATAATCTATAACAAGCGGTAGACCATAGATTTTGAATAAAGCACTTTTTATCATTCTTCTAAATTTAACATGACGTCTTGTAGTAAAAAAACTGCATTTCATACGTACTTAATGGTGAATATTGATCATTCCTAAACCAATTTTCATTATTCGCTTGAAAATATTTTCATTACTGAATTCTCTTGCGGTGATCTTCGAGATGACTTTATAAATATTTTCATAGCATTTTTGCCCAAATTGTATTTTTCTGGCCAACGAAAAGTTTAGTGCAAAAAATTCCACAAAATCTTTATAGGGAAAAATATTTTTCCATTTAACTTTGTTTCGAAAATATTTACACCAGATTCATTCCCTCAGTAGAGCAGAAAAATACAATTTAGGCAAAAATGTTATGAAAATATGTTTCCCAATTCCCTATGTATTCCCAGGGAAAGCCGGAATAGTGCCACAGTACTCGAAAACTTATTGCAATCGCTTAATCGAAAACTTAATTCACCATTTTATTTTTAAATGGTTATAGCTGAACAGAGTTTTGAAACGGGGCCCATCCCCAACCAGAACATGTTCCTTCTAACATTATAATATTTCACAATCCCGCAAACCGAGGTTTTAGGTGTTGGAGGCCAACCAAGTTGACGATTAAAGAATAACTTTTAAAAATGAAAACAAATTTTAATTAAAGCTCCTAACAAATCCGACATGTGTTCGTAAAGCCACAAATATTTACGAAAAACTAAATTTTTTAATGAAATTATGCAAGAAAGTGAAATTACCGGCAATGTTTTTGACCAAATCGTAAATATTATAGAAGATGAATGTTACGGTGGTGGTGACGAAACAAAAATGAAAAATAAGGAATTTTTATTTCCTTATTTTACTGTACGAAAAAAATTATTATAACTACGTGGTGGAATTAGAATATAACTCGCTTTCGTAGTATTAAAGACATGATATTTATAAATTTCGTTTGTTGCTGATAAAAATTTCAATGACGAAAATATCGATTGTTTATGATATTGAATTTTAAAGAGGAGAAAAATTTAACACTCGAGTATCGGCCCCATTCAAGATGATAATGGAAAACTGTTTATGTATTTAATATTTGTGCATGATTAAGTGAATAGATAATGTAGGCAGCAACAACAAAAAGGGGATCGTTTTTATCTATCAAATGATAGGAGTACTTAATGAAAAAAAGCTAAGATTGTCATCAACGTACCCCGCCTAACATTTTTTTTTTTGTTTTATTACTCTCTTCAAAATGATAAATTGATGAATTGAATTTCCCTTGATTATAATTTTATTTGAATATTATATTTCAAAAAGAAAAATTGAAATAAAATGGGAACTGAGGTGAAGATGATTTTATTTTTTAATATTAATTTTGCATTCGTACGTCTCGCAGTAATTTCGAATCGAATGCCTATAATAGTTAAAGAGTGAATCGATACCAGTTTAATCGTTCCAAATTAAATTCATCTTATTAGAATAATAAGGAAAATATTTGGGAATAGAATTGGCGCCGAAAAGACGACGACGACGATTAATTTATCAAACGTAATGAAATAAAATACAAAAATCGTGCCAAGAATCATATTTATGTGCGATGCGGAGGAAACCAACGAAACTTAAACCCCAAAAAATATAAATAAATTTTTTTTATTTAGTGTGTGTGTATGCTAGATACTAGTCTAAGAAGCTATCAAATGAGACGACAGTTTTTTTTCTTCCTTCGGTTTCCTTTTGTTGATATCAATCGATTCTTTGAGTTTTGGTCTAATTTTTATTTCGCTATAAATACGTTGTGTATACGAGCGTACGTATGTGAGTATGAATTTTACACTTTTACACAACGTGAAGTGTATTGAAAATACATAAATACATACTTCTAATATAAATCGAGACAGGAATCATAAATATCGTTTATGATTTTATTTTTTTTCCTGTTTCGTTAAGGATGATGTACGTCGTGTTGTTGGTGTAATTGAAGATTTTTGAGGAATAATGTAGTGCATATCATATATTTTTCATCTAATATGAATTTAACAATGGAAAATTTCATGATGAGGGGGAAATATTTTAAAGAAAATAAGCGAAACAAAATCTGTTTGTGCTTTAATGTATAAACTGTTGTTGCTATTCTCAACCGTGGAATCATATAAATCGTTTGTTGCGGGCAATCCATTTTAAATTCATTTTGTTACCGCATCATTGAGTTTATGTATTGCTTTATGTGAATTATATGGCAAACATGATTGATAACTGATAAAAAGTATGTTATCAGTTTTTTTGTATATTCAGAATTTTCCAAAGACGTAACTTAGTAAGATATTATATCACACAAAGCACCCAAGTAACCACTCTTATAAGTAGAGAAAATCGGCAAATTCAAATCTATAATTAGTTATTAAGTTATCAACACAGTTACACAATGTTCCAAAAACTCATTTCCTAATATTGGTTTTGCACATCAAATTCAAATTAATTCACAACTTTATACAAGTCAACCACAATTTTTTTGTAAAGCAAATTTGTGCTTTTTTCAAAGTAACTTCAATTAAATGTAGAATAAATTAAAATATTTTTAAATCAAATTAAAGTTTTAATATTTCAAGTTCGTAAATTTTTACAATTCAAAATCAACATTTTGCAAAAATTCAGTACTCCCAATTCCTAACCGATTATGATGGGATTCGGTATGTTGGATGGAAATAGAATTCTTAAATGATTTTTGGGAAAAGTTCTGAAATATGGCCACCTGGGAGAGAACTCAATAATTTAAACTAGGACGGAACTCGTAAAACGCAGGTGTTTTTTAAGCAAGCCACTATCACCAGTAGGTGACCCACTCATGTAATTAGTGAGTTGAGGAAATTTACATTTTTTAGGTAAATAACAAGAGCATGAAAACAAGAGCATACATGGTCTGGGACTTAATTCCATAAAACTACCAATAATTATTCTCTCTACTACAGCAATAATCAGAAAAGAGGAAAATTAGTTTATCATTTTATAATCCCATATTTATCCAACGTGCCAAATTCCATCATTATCGGTTAAGTAATAGCCGTGTCCCGTTTGAAGTGGCTATATTAAAAAACTTCTTCTAGAAATCATTTATGGATCCCATTTCCATTAAACAAATCAAATCCCACCGTAATCGTTTAAAAACTGCCTGAGTTCCGTTCATGGTGGCCATATTCCAAAACTTCTTCCATTTCCATCCAACATACAGAATTCCATCATAATCGGTTAGGAATTGGGTGTACTGAATTTTTGCAAAAAGTTGATTTTGAATTGTAAAAATTTACGAACTTGAAATATTAAAACTTGAATTTGATTTAAAAATATTTTAATTTATTCTTCATTTAATTGAAGTTACTTTGAAAAAAGCACGAATTTACTTTGCAAAAAATTGTGGTTGACTTGTAAAAAGTTGTGAATGAACTATGAAAATTGAATATCATTTAATTTTGCAAATTGAAATGCAAAACCTATATACACCGATCTGATATCATCGTTGTGAAGTTTCTAACGTTAAAAAAAGTGTAGGTACACAAAACAACGATTAACGATCAATAATCCTTGAACAAAAGTAAAAAATGTAGTCTAAAAAAATGTAGCAAATTTAATCTGTGTAAGTAAATTCATGTCAAAGTTCATCGCAAAAATCGGCGGAAGTATGTACTGCTACATTACATAAAATAACCCATACATTTCTTGACATAAATTTTCAAATATAAAAAGTTTACCACTAAAATTGGCGAAAGTAACGCTAGACTATAACTATCATTGCAAAATCTAGAGATGTGATTGTAAAGTGACTTTATGGTAAACAAAGTGGATAAAGTGGAATATCAAGACTATCAATGTTTATCAAGACCTCCGGGAGTGCCACGATCCACGTTGCATCGTATTTTAAAAAGAAATCAGTTGTACCATGTGCAACGTGTACAAGAATTTTTACCTGCTGACCATGAAAAAAAGGTACAATTTTGTTTTGAAACACTGCGTCGAGGCTAAGAAAATTGCGCAATTTTTTAACAACATTTTTTGGAGTGACGTTACATGTTTTAAAACGGAGGGGATATTCAATATCCATAATTTGCACTATTGGGCTCGCGTATATCCAAAAGTAAAGCGGCATTGTCAGTTTTAACACCAA
This sequence comes from Nephrotoma appendiculata, assembly GCA_947310385.1. NCBI lineage: Eukaryota > Metazoa > Arthropoda > Insecta > Diptera > Tipulidae > Nephrotoma > Nephrotoma appendiculata. The sequence continues at coordinate 19,318,598 of OX371224.1, forward strand.
TTAGGAGTGAGCACGTAAGCGGGAATAGTCGACGAAAAATTGATTGGGCCATTTGAACTGGCCTGTGTCAGTCATTCAGAGACCCGACAGAGAACCGATAGGAGCTTCCTAGCCTTATTAGTTCTTTTAAAATGCAATTGGAAATTAGGCAATCTTCCACGTGAACAAATGCCACTAATGGCTAGAGTTCTCTAGAGATTTGCCAATTGTTGTCTCGTCTTGTCAAATTGACTGATTCATCGTCTGCAGCAATTGGCTTGGGTGCTCTTGATTGAGCATAAATCCAGATTTAATCGGGAACCTGTAGAATTTCCTTTATGTTCTTTTTGATGACCCCGCCGGTATTGGTCGTTAGTTCTCTGGCAAACATTTTAATCAGAGATTTTTGAGTAAATTTTCGTTTACTAATTTTAAATCACCTAAAGTGACCTAAAGTTTAACACCTAAAATACAAGCAAAAAATATTTATGTTTTCTTATCAAACCATTTTTAGTTTTCCTTTATGCATAGAAGTACGTCATTGCCATACATAAAAACTTGGGGTTTCTAATATTGGGTAGAAATGAGGCTTCATGTAGCCGAAATAGTTCCATTGACACAAAAAATAATAGAATTTTGCTGATTTCGGCGCAACACTGGTCCACGGTGAGCAAACACGGTACCCAAAGTGCAAACAAATCGCTCATGCCTAATTCTTGATTCGATAATACATAATATATGACAAACACGTTCTTTGGATATATTCATAGACTTTTCAATATTTCTAAATGGCTGATATTTCGGTGAGTACATTTCAACGCATGCGCAAACCCACTTCTCCACTGTTGCTGACGTGAGCGGCTATCTTCATGTTGAGGTCGGAAACTTTTCATTCAACCTTCGTATTGCTATACACGCCATTTTGGGAGTGATTCAGGTTTAGTAAATGCAGGGTAAGAATCAATACAATATCTTTTAACAACACTAAACAATTGATTGGTATCTTGAACAGACTTTCTGGACAGACAGGCAAAACCCACCTTTATATTGCAATTTGAAACCTAAATCTTCTGATTACTAATCCGTCTAATAAAACTCAAAAATAATTTATTACACATCTGGATAAGGTTGACCTACTCTCAACAAGTTTTCTAGTGCAACATTTGTCCAAAATCTGGTGTAATAAATTATTTAAGTTGGTTAAATTGTCGTTTTTATTATATATAAATAACCGTTTGAGGTGAAATTTACCCTTAGGCAAGTTATAGGGGTGCTTTAGAACTAATTAATGTAATTAATTCTTAATAAACTCTTGTCCATGAACCATCCCGACATCATAGCTAGGTTTAAAGCACTCAATTTTCGTCAATTCGACAATAGTGTCCTCAAGTATTTTTAACTATAAGGAGAGCCATCTATGATTTTAAAGAGTCGTAATATTAAAATGAGAGCTTTATTGCGTTACTTTAAGAAACCGTGGTAATTGGGAAATTTTTGAATATAAATTTATGAATACTAAATTAAACAAATTATCTAAATTTTAATTTTATATTTTTAATAAAATATTCAACAAACATATATTTGAAAATCAGCCATAGTGTAGTATTTAATTATTAAATTTAAACTAAAGCGGACTATCATTTTAGTAATTTTCTATAAAAATGAGCACTCCGTTGTGTATAGTAAAGTAAGTTAATAAAGGGTAATGCAGCAGATTTCTCTTACATCCAATTTAAAATTTAGTTTTATAAAAACTTAACTTCTGAACTTAACGCAGAAAACTTCAATTCTTCTGTAATTTCAAAACCCTTTTTCAGATGTCTCAAAATAATTAAACAGCTATTTACGAAAATAAAGCATTAAGTTACGCGCGAAATGTTTAATATAATAATTTAAAATAATTAATAAAACTCAAAACAATTATAATTTTTATTTAAAATGCGGTTGACGCAAATAAAACTTTTCGACGCAAAATATTCGCCATTATAGTTGCCGCGCGCTGTAAAACAATAACAGAAAATGTCACAATTTTTCCAAATTTTTTTATTTGTTTATTTCAACCCAATTCGCTCGTGTTGCGTTATTATGCTTTGCAGGAGATCACCGTAATCTATTGGGCAGTATACATAATAAATTGTAAAATTTTCCAAGCAAACATTTGGCTTTTAAAATACTAATTTTTTTGTACGCTATTATTTTCTACAATTATACTTAGCGACATCTTTTGATTGGTTTAGTAGTTGCGAAGAAACTTTATAAAATATCGATGTTTTTGTTTTATGAAGCTCTGTTTTTTTATATACAGGATGAAACAATATAGCCTGCTAATTTGTTGCGATGAGAAATTCAATTTTTAACAAGTAACAAAAAAACAGTTTTCGCAGTTTGTTCAGCAACAATGTTGAAACAGAATCCAAATCACAATAACCCCCATTTTACATTGTTACTCCAAAAGCTTTTTTGCATGAACGTTTGTTTTGGCGAAATAATGCTGAGTTTTTTGATGAAACACTCTATATTTATTTCTTATTTTCTCTACATACACATATAAACAATTTCTTGTTTCTACAAAAAAAAAATATGTTAGACTAATTTAAATGTGTTTGCGTTAACTCGACATAATATAACTCAGTTTTAAAATATGCTTTCCTGAATCTGAACTAGCCATTCAAATTGAAAATTCTTACGGAGCCTTTATGTTTTTATATAGGAAAAATCATGAAAAAACACTTAGTATGAAAAAGAACAAAAAACTCATAAAAAATGGCGAAATCTTAAGGCTCTTATATTTAGGGGGCTCTGCTATAAGTCATTATTTTTTACCTAAAAAGTTTTTGAATATTATTTTCTTCGATCTACTCGTTTATATTTTCATTATAATCCAAAATATTTACAATGACCCCAGTTTCACCTTTGTCGGCATTGGTAACCATCAGAGCATTGTAATAGGTCGGCTTCTCTCTACTGACAATCAAAACTTCCTCTTCAGAATTGGATAATGTTTGTTCTAGGACTTTACAGCAACGATTGCTGATTGGTGGGCAAACTACGGATTTCGCCCTGATGATCTTTTCCTGTACTGAATAACGATATTGATGTTTAGGAAATGCCTTATTTTTCCTATTTGTTCAAAAACGCATTTATCTGAGCTGAATTCAATTTCCGTTAAATTTTTAACGGGCCTCGAAAGCTCGGGTTTGATATTAGCTGTATCTTTCTGGTTTGCAATCGTTTTAACTTCCATTTGTTTGTTTTTATTTCATCATTTTCGAGGCATTCCGATGTTCAGTTCACTTCGTGGATGTTATCATATTCGATTGGTGGAATATTTTTGACAGAAACATTTAAGCATTGTACGTTTTCCTCGTTGGGATATCCAATTTTACGAATAGTTATTTAATTATCTAAAACTAATAGGGAGCATGTTTCGAAGGTTCACTCTTTCTCAGCACTTTTCTAACTACTAATACATCCTTTTTGCGTAAAGTTCTGTAATTGATTGTGGCAGCCATTATCAGCCATTATTATATAACCTCACAATAATGTTTATGTTTATATGAATTCCGCGCGCCTCACAGGCGCTTCTAATAAGCTATTCTTAAACTTTCAATAATCAATCCAGGCCAAAGCAATAAATCCTTTCAAATTCCGTATTTTACTGCGATATTATCAGTTTTATATTCAAGGAATACTAGAAGAACAAAACAAGCAATAAACCAACTTATATTGACGCCAAATTGTCTATCTGTTGTAGTAATGGGGTTGCTGGAAAATAATAGATACAAAATATTTTTCATCATTTCAAGTTTATATGCCAAAAGCGATTCTTTATCTCTGTCAGTGGCGTAAATATTTGACTAGACATTTTGGTTTGTCGTCGTGGCGTCGGATTTTCTTGATGTAACTTTTTTGCGGAAATCAATAAAAAAAATTTTGTTTATCAAATTTGTAAGGGGATCGCGAAAGCTTAATTTAAAAAAATTATAGTTGTTAAAAAGACAATAATTCGATGACGAATGCACGTACAGCTTTTCTCGGTTATGTAACGACAAAACAATAATTTGAAAATCAAATTACAAATAAATACAAAATATTGAAATTGAAGAAAATTCAATTTCAATAATCAGCTTCGTATTTCCCTTATTGAAAATGAAACTTTTATGTTGTTGTTGATATAGCCGGATGCTAATAATAAAATATATAATTTTTCTTCGTGAAATGGGAGACTATGAATTTGACAAAATTTTCAATTTCCACTCGCCCCAAAAATAAACCACCATCGACAACTTTTATATACAACGATTTGTCGGCTTATAACAATTTTTTATAATTTCGCATTGGATGCTTTACATTTCGTATGTATTACACATAAAGCACAGTCGAAAAACGAAAAATAATGTTTAACGTTTTCTTTTATTGTGCTATGTTACCCTTCTAAGAAGCAGAAGCATTTCTTATATTAGGGTTGACGATTACTAAAAACTGTACGACATTTTCATCAAGATAAGTGAATGAAACCCAAATGAAAAATTATCTGTGAGTTTTGAAAATGAAAAGATTTTTCCCGGTGTGTCCACTTACGATGTGATTGATAGTCTCAATTAAATGTAACGTAATCAAGGATAATGTCCTTATCGACGCTGAAAACTTTAAAATATTTGACTTTAAAATTAAGTAATACCTTTAATTTTCAATGAACCAAAACTGGAAAGCAACGAGCGATAATAAAAACCACCTTTTCATATGAAGACAAAACTCTGTTAAATACTCAAAATGACTGATAAATTAAGGACGATAAAAATAATCGGAAAAACTTATTTAACTTAAATAAAAAATTCAATTGTCTAAATCAGTGTGAAAACTAATGAAATTAATGTATCTTCGCTCCTTTATGATAATAGCCTCAATGTGCAACCCAACGTGTATCCAGTCCCCAAACAATACGAAGAAACAATCGTCTAAGATGAAATTGTTATCTTTTCGACTATCATCATTACTATTATTAAATAAACTTTACACTTACAATAGACATTATTTTACAACAAAGATGTTAACACAATAGACGGGAATATTATACAGAATATCCGATCTTTCAATTCATCGGTTAATCCTTAAATTGAATTTTGAAAAGAAGATGATGAAAAAAGTGGAATATATTTAAGAGACTCACAGAATAGGAATGGCTTATTATTATGTAGACATATCTGTCCCTTTGATTCTTATCATTCTTTATTTGAAAATCTATTAAACTGAAATTTACAGGGCGCACACAATAATATCTCACAGTGTTTGAGTGTTGGAAAAATATTTTTTTTTTGGAAATAATGTTCTCTTTTGCCAACCATAAATGGTTTAAGTTCTCATCACCATCAATTCCAACTTGAGCACAACCTTCAATAAACTATTGTCTAGTAATTACAGATCATCGATACAAAAAATCAGAATGGTTTACGTAAGTATGTTGTCCGAATATATTTTGTTCCAATCCCATTCTCTGGTTGGTTTACACTTTGACCAACTTGTCAGCCTTTCTTAATCTTTGTGAGCCCTGATTCACTCATTATAATTAAAAATTCACTCCGACCCACTGTCAAACTCAGTGTACATGAAGATGGTGAATATGATGATAATAAGCTTTCAATGTGCATGTGCAGGTGGATGGGTGGTGTGTGAGTGAATGCAAAAAGAGACCTTTATTGACCTTAAAAGGACATGAAATCCATTGGATAATTAAGACTTTCTCGGGATCTGAGGATTCCGGATCGGCCTCTTCTTGTGCCTATTGCCCTATACACAGAACAAGTACAATACAGAAGTTCGTTTTTTGTATACATGGCACATTAATAGAGATTTATCATCATTACTCTTAAGAAGAAGGTCTGGTCGTAACTATGAACTCTCGAGTCCTTGTTAATAAAAATTATTCGGGACTCTCAATTAACTAATTTTCATTTCAAATGATTTTTATTTATAAATGAATATGATGCCCAAGCGCGTAAGGTAACAAGTCACTTTTAATTAGCCTTAAGAATTATGAATGTATGCGAAAATATTTAATTTAGATGAAGTACTTCAAGGAAGCGCGAAAGTCGTAATCCGAATTCTTCAAAACTTTACGTGACTTTTAAAAAAGCAAAACAAGAATAACGTAATAATAAAATTTCGTCGTTAAGACGAATATATATCTGCTGCTCAAAGAATTCTAGATCCCAAAAACTTCGAGGAATAGTTTAGTCCAGTAGTCAATAGTCAGTAAAGGTTTCAACTTTACATTAACTTGGCTCTGGCGAATTTCTATTTATATTTACCTTGTAAATCTATTTCCAAAAACTAGATTTAAATCACGCTCTAATGAACAACATGCTTCATTTAGATTAGACCGAAAAAGATGTTTGTTTTTATAGAACTAAACATAGACATAATACTATATACATAGACCGGTAATGTGCATTTTCTTCATATAAAATCGTATATTCCATGCGTGGACAGTTAGGACGGGATGCGTATATAAAACTCTATTCTCCGTTTTCAGTTATGTATGTGGAAACAAAATGGCGCATATTATTTTTTTTTCAGTATTTTAAATATATATTTTAATAATAAAACATGTATAATTATAGTTATATGTGCACTCAAGGGTTGAATAGTTATATTAGTAATTGTAAAATTAAGTTACATATATTGTGTAAATAGTAAAAAAAATTTGGTTTAAAAAAATTTTATAAAATTCTTGAATGCTTATAATTAATATAGACAAAATTCTAATTCTACAAGTAACTAACGTCATTCACATTCGTTAATAAAAATTCTTAATATTTATTATTTGGTCTCTTTTTTTCTTTGAAATTTACTCATTTGACATTTAGTTATTACCGGTCTAAAAGTTTAAAACAAAACTAAACTCGAGTTCAGCTGTTATTTGTCTTTTAAGGCAAAATGACTGTCATTTCCCGATTTTTTTGTTAAAAACGGTTGTTATTCAACTAAGAGGCGATATCAATTAGAAGAAAAATTTACTACCTTACCTTTTTTCGCAGATACCTTGCGACACTTAAAAACGAATAGAATGTTTAATAAGCTTCATTGGCCAGGATCGGTCTGTTCGGTTTTGCATAGTTCTGTCTAATATTCAATTCAATCGATGCAATGACTATCAGGAAAATCGAAAATTTTCTAAATTTAATCTTTTTAGCTAGATAATAGATATATTTTTTACGTATTTGCCAATTCCAGAGAATTCATACTAAACGTATTAAATACTTAAGTCGGACAACACTAAAATGGTGACATCCGAAAAGTGATTAAAACATAAATAACTCTGGGGTGGCATGTTGTATGTTCGAATCGTTCGAAATTCGATAAAAAAGTTGGATCGGTATGTTATATCATTTTCGAATCGCGATAAGATAAAGTTTCATCATTTAAAATCATTGTAATAATAAATGTAGCTGACATTTTAATCTCGAAAAAGTATCGCAAGATTTAAAAACGATAGCCCTGTGGCCCTATTCTGGCTTTCCCTGGGAATAGGGAATTGGGAAAAATATTTTCATAGCATTTTTGTTAAAATTATACTTTTCTGGCCTACTGAAAGAATAAGTTTAGTACAACAAATTTCAAAACAAAGTGATTTGGGGTTCCACAAAATTTTTGTAGGGAAAAATATTTTCCCATTTAACTTTGTTTCGAAAATATTAACACCAATCATGTTCCCTCAGTAGGCCAGAAATACAATTTAGACAAAAATGCTATGAAAATATTTTTCCCAATTCCCTATTCCCAGGGAAAGCCAGAATAGGGCCACTGGTAAGAGAAAAAAAAAATTACCATTGGTTCATTTACGAGTAATATAGAGTTTGTTAATGAAAAAACTTATGGCATTGCAATTTGCAAATAAAAAATTTAAAAATGAATTAGAATCTTAATTTGTTTGAACCATATACTTGCACAAATCTCACAAATTTGTTTTGTAAAATTTAATTATATCTTTCACTGTACTGGAAATTCGCATTTTGAGCTGGAAAACTGCTAGATGGTAACGTCGAGGAAAATAATGAATAATACAACAAAAATGCGCTAATCTACATTGTCTACGAATATTCTACATCGTCGACTAGTTGACGACATTTTCTATGCCAAAATGAATTGTCTATACGGTATTTTTGATTCCAACATGTCGACAATTTCGAATACTGCTTTGGACCAGAAATGTGATCGACATCGAATGAATAATTTTAACGCTCTATTGGCGCAGTTTAGGCACAATAAATCAGAGTTTCGGCCCCGGCTAATTACTTTTGATGAAACTTGGATACAGGATTACACTCCAGAATCAAAAATACAATTAAAACAACGAACTGCCAAAGGGGAATCGGCTCCAAAAACGGCAAAGGCCGTTCCTTATGCTGGGAAAGTGAAGTCTACTGTTTTCTGGGACAGTCATGGAGTTATCTTAAATGATTATCTTCAAAAAGAGAAAATCATTACAGCAGTTTACTACGAATCATTAATTGACAAGCTAAAGGAAGAAATTGCGAAAAAACGCCCGCATTTGCAGAAAAATTTTGTTTGCTCCACCAACACAATGCGCCGATTCACCATTCAGCGGTGGAACTGCTTGATCACCATTCTTACTCACTGACCGAAGTGATTTTTTTCGTTCCCTAAACAAAAAATTGCACTCGAAGGACAGAGATTTTCGGTTGAAAGATGGAGGCATCGAGGGAGAAGTGTATAAACTTACAAGGAGGCTATGTAGGGAAATGAAAATAAATTTGAAGAAAAAATTTCTTGTATCTTCGTTTGTCGGAAACTTCTCACACAACCCTCGTAGTTAGATAATGTCTTTGTTGAGTGACGATATAGATGTTTCATCGATTAACTAACCCTTTCATTATATTGTATTACCTTTAATGAGAGTTATTGTATAATAATTAACATTATATTATTTCATTATGCTGTTAAGATGCATTTTTTCCTATATTATTAATCTTCTGGTAACGGTTCTATGTTTTTTATCATTATTTTCTTTTTATATCTCTTGTTAGTATTTTTCTTGTGGTTATAAATTTAAATGTTTATTATTGTGGTTATGGGCTTTAAATCATTAAAATCTAAGTGCCATAACCTTTACTTGGAAAATGTTAATGATTATTCGGCCAATATTGATTTATCTCTCTCAAATTCTGTTAATCTAAATACTCAATTTCCTTACACGTATCACTTCATGCGACGTGACTATGGACTGGTTACTAGATTTTAAAATCAAAATTTACTAAATAATTTTGTACAAAACTCTTAATGAAAATTTTTTAAATCTTAGTTGGCTGCATTAGTTTGAATTTTTTTTTATTTATTTGTCACGTCAAAATTTCAAGTGAAGTTCCGATTTAACGATCTAGTAACCTAGAAGATAAGTAGTCACATCACTTGAAGTGATGCGACTAGGGGAATAGGGGTGTAAATATACTTCAAATCAATATCTGGAGTATGCACGATTTAACTCTAAGTTCGGTAAATTATTACTTTTTATAGAGAGGCTTAAAACTAACATGCATATTGTAGTAGTTTCGGCAACATTTGTTCAAAGTTTTAATAAATTTTCTTATAATATTAGCGATTACGTAAGTATTTTCGCTTGCAGGGATGACAGAACGGCTAGTTGTATTGCTTTGCTCATTAGGAATGATATTCCATACGCCATGAAAATTATTGATGGCGGTACTTTAACATTGCAATACTATGCATTCAACTTTTGCAGTTTAATCTAACGAAGTTTTGCGGAATATATAGGTCTCCTAATTCTGACCCTGCATCGTTTCTTGATTTTCTTGAACAACTTCTCCGAAACTATAATTTTATTATAGTACGATTTTATTTTAGTTGGTGACATTAACATACCTGTTAATAAACATTTTAACTTAATCTCAGAATTTAACGGAATTTTGCTCTCTCATGGTATGATTGTAACAATACTTTCTTTACCAGACCACTCAGCCGTAATATTTTAGACCACTCTGTTAGTAGGTAAGTGATCATAATTTTTTTACACTCAATATTTTGCTTCACACCTAGATATTGTACTCGGACATTAACGAAAAGATACGTTAATTGCAAAGAGGTTAATCTGCCCTTTGAATAATTTTTTTTTTGTTTACCGTATTTGATGTCAGAAATACTGAGTCTACTCTAGAATGGATTTTTGATATGTATAATAAACTTGTTCCACAGTTTTTCGTATTGAAGGAAGTGCAAAAACCGTACATTGTTGCTTTTTAAAAGAAGCTGTACTAATTTAGAACTACAACGTAGTTGCAAAGAGGCGTTATTTTGACAATTGATTTAATAATTTGATTTCATGGAAAATAACTCTAATAATATGATCCACTCCGTTATTTGTAATGATTTTAACTATGTTCATTCTTCTGTATCAGCAAGTAGTTCTAACCCAGGCTCAGATGGTTTACATAAATTTCATACTATGGCGCATATCATTAATTTATGTTTTTTTCGCCCACTTTCTGTAGCGAAATATCGAATTTGATTTCAACTCTCAGTAAAACAAAGGGTGGTGGTTATGATAACATTCGTAATGTGGTTCTGAAGAATTATTTGCCATTTTTTCACAATTACTAGCTGATCTATTTAATGTGGTTTTGGAAACCGGTGTTTACCCCAATTGTCTTAAAATTGCTAAAGTCGTGCAAATCTTTAAGTCTGAAAATTCCAAAACAGTTAATAATTATCGTCCAATTTCAGTTTTGTCGGTATTTGACAAAATTTTAGAAAAAATTATTGCTAATCGGATGACCGATTTTCTAAATAAATTTAATTTTTCTATTCTCGTCAGTCTGGATTTCGACAAGGTTCTGGTACAGATTTAGCCCTAACAGACATTACTGATTTTATAAATCGTAATTTTGACAGGCAAAACTACATACAGGGTTATCCAATTCGAGGTTGATAAAGTAAACTTAAAAAAAAACACACAAAATATTCGGAATGTATTGTAATTTTTATTTCATTTTACAGATTGATCCTTGCCATTTTTAGTTAAACAAGATATCATTCAAATGTCCTCCACGGGACTTCTTACAGGCCTTGATTCTTTTGAGGTAATTTTCAATGACTTTTCGGCACATTTCGGGCGGTATCTCGGCCATTACCTTACGAATTTTAGTTTTCAATTCGTCAAGAGTTTGAGGATTGTTTGCGTAAACACGATCTTTCGCGTAGCCCCACAAAAAGAAATCCAAAGGCGTTAAATCACAGGATCTTGGAGGCCAATTGACATCAGCCAATCGCGAAATCAAACGTCCAGGAAATTTCTCTTGCAAAAGATCTCGATTTGCTCGTGTTACGTGACTGGTTGCTCCATCCTGCTGGAACCACATATCGTCAAGATCATAATCTTCGATTTTCGTAAAAAAATAATCGGTTAACATGCGGCCATAGCGCTCAGAATTGACGGTAACGGTTCGTCCATGGTTGTTCTCAAAAAAATACGGCCCAATCACACCACCAGACCACAATGCGCACCAAACAGTGACTTTTTCCGGGTGTAATGGCTTCTCTACAATCAATTGTGGATTTTCTGAGCCCCAAATTCTACAGTTTTGCTTATTAACGTATCCACCAAGCGAAAAATGAGCTTCATCACTGAAGAAAATTTTGTTCGAAAAATCAGCATCGACGGCCTGTTTTTCCGCGTTTAATTTTAACGCGTTGGTCGATTGTTAAATGCTCTATATTCTTAAATGGCAGAATGTCAACTAAATAAATGACAGCGTACTTGACGTTTATCTTTGACAGATGTCGGTATACAGATTTCTACTTTATCAACCTCGAATTGGATAACCCGTATATATCTGGCTTTTTTCTTGATCTTTGTAAAGCATGAATTGTATAGATCACAGTTTACTACTTCGGAAATTACAAATTTATGACTTCCGTGGACTATTCTACAAACTTTTAGCAAGCTACCTTAGTAATCGAAAAAAGTTTGTGATTTTAAATGGTGTAAAAAGCTTTGCTTTAGGTGTGACCTGTGGCGTTCCTCAGGGAAGTGGCTCTTTATTATTTTTAATTTACGTAAATGACATGGCCAAAACGTTTGCTGACGAAACGGCCTTCTTTTATGAAAACAGAGATTGTCAGGTAGCAATGTAAATTTTAACAAACCGAAATATATAAGTTTTCACTCCTCACGCCTACGACACATTGATTTACCACCACTTCACCTAGCAAATTGCACCATCTTGATGGAGACAAGCATATAACGTGGGATGACCATATTAATTCTATTTATATTAAAGTTTGCCCATTTATTTGCTTGATTAGAAAATTTTCTGACTTTGGTCCAGTGCATATGTTAAAAAATTTATTTCTCACTTATTCATTCCCGATTCTCATATGCTTTTTCTACCTTTGGTTCAGATGTTAAAGAGAAATTGCAATTTTACAAAATAAGTGCTGTAAATCAAACTGTTGCTACTCGTATATATATATATATATATATATATATATGCATTCGCTCAATTGAAGCTTCATCATGATTTTGCTCAGTCAATTGACAAGCTGGGGATAAGTGTATTATATTTTAATATCAATCGACTACTTGAGAAAGTCATTTATTTGGAATATTATCAGTCAAATCTAAACATAGATATAAATGTGATCGTCTAGGTCAAAACGTTTTTATCGAATGGTGATCAATCATTTTTGAACTTAAGCAATTGAATAATTAACTTATTAAACCTTAATATCATGGGCATTTATCGCCCACCACCGAATATTAATGTAAAATCGTTTTTCGATATATGTACTTAATTATAAAATGGAGTTTTTTAAAGACTTAGTGATTTTTGGCGATATGAATCTAAACATGCATGATAGCTTGGACCAGCATATAATAAAATTTGAATGCCTTGTGTCATCAAATAATTATAGATTATTAAACATTGTGCATCTAAACTATTTAACTAGAACATCACTAACTATCAATACAATACTCGATCACTGTTTAATTTCATATCCCTATAAGTATAAAATGTTGCTTGGAGATGTCTCGTTTAGCGACCATAGATTTCTTTTGGTAAATTTTTCAACTAAACTGCCAACACTACCATTATCCAAGATGTTAATTACGAATTATAAGAATAGTCACAATCAGATATCTAAATTAGAGACAGTAAATAATGACTTCAGTGATCTTTATCGCTCTATTTCTCAGTGCATTGAAAAAACACTTCGGAAATAAGTTACAACCTAGTTCAGTCATTCAATAAACCATGGTTCAATCAAGTGGTCAAACATTCGTATGATCAAAAAATTATTTTTATAAACTCCATAAAAAATTTCAAAACAACAAATATGTTAAAGATAATTTCAAAATTTATAGATCTCAGTTCCGTAGGAAACTGAAGGAACAAAAAGTCTGTTTCTATTCCAAAAAAATAGTGATTATTGTGGAAAAAGTAAACTAGTTTGGTTGGGCTATGATTAACGAAATTTTGTACAGTAAATGTCCGCTCATTATTAACAAGCCCATACAACTGATTGAAAATAATGTCTTTATGTAAATAACAACAATGATGTGGCAAATATCTTAAACAATTACTATAACACTGTGGGTGTTAATTACAACCAATATGTCACAGGGTTTAATAGCCCGTCAAATGATTCTTACGAATGGTTCTACGCTGGACGAATTTACACCCATTACTGACGTGGAACTGCTCGGCTGGTTAAAAACATAGACAATAATCCCTGTAAGGGTTATGATAACATCTCCGTGAAGCTTGTTAAGTATCCATATCGCTTATGGTCATAACATCACTTACAAAAACAATTAACCAGAGCTTCAAGGAACAGGTGTTTCCTAACTATCTGAAGATTGCGAAAGATTGTTCCTTTGCTCAAATCAGGTTGTCAGTATGACAAATCGAATACTAGATCAATTTCAGCTCTACCCATTTATTCTAAATTTTTTGAACGTATATTATCTATAACCAATTAGTAGAATACCTTTCTTGTAACAATATCCTAAACCTTTTCCAATTTGGTTTCCAAAAAAATTGTGGCACCTTGTCAGCTGTATTGAATTTCATATCACAGTTTAAACTACAAACAACAAACAGCTGTATTATTCTTGGATATTCGTAAGGCCTTTGACTGTGTTTGCTATAAATTATTAAAAGGGAAACTAGAAAAGATTGGTATTAGGCATAACCCTTTGCCGACCAAGGAAAAAAAATTGGCTCAATTGAAGTCCAAACCACACAAATGTGTGAGTAAAAAAACATAGTATGTAATGGCGTTGTTGATAAACAATTTCGCTTGATTTGAAGTACAACTAACACAATTGTGTGTATAGTTAAGGTATAAACAGAACCAGAGATACAGCGACAAGATACAACGCCTGTCAAATTAAAATACACATAAACCATAGGATGCTAACACAACCAATGTCACTGGCGACGACGACATTGTCTCCGAATTTTTTTTAAAATCTATTCTAATTTTGTCGCTGGCTCTGCAATACCACCAATATAAGTGTCAGATTATTATGCTGGTAAATATTTTTTACAACTGTTTTTTAATGAATTTAAACCAAATCTGAATATTGTACACAATGTTTTATGTGAAAAAATTTAAATAGAGTCGATAAAAAGATAAATGAAATATTTTATATAAATACAGGGATAATGCGTTGAAACTATTTAAAGATTACTTAGCAAACCACAAAAAGTTTGTTCGCTTAGGTGGGGACAAATCTAATGAGTTAATAATGAAATCGAGTGTGCCTCAATGCTCTATATTGGGTCCTATCTTATTTTTATTTTATGTAAATGATATTTTTTCTTTAGAATTGCAGGGAACGGTTCAATTATTTGCTGATGATACCATTATTCTCAACACAAAACGAGATATGGTACAAAACGCAATATTTCAAAATGCGATATTTCAAAACGCGATATGGTACAAAACGCGATATGGTACACAACGCGATATTTCAAAACGCGTTATGGTACAGAATGTGCATTGCGAAGCGACGGGAGCGTAGCGACCCGATTTATATCGATCCTATATACTCTCGCTCCTCCATATCGCGTTTTGTACCATATCGCGTTTTGTACTCTATCGTGTTTTGAAATATCGCATTTTAAAATATCGCGTTTTGATAATTCGCGTTTTAAAATATCGCGTTTCAAATGGGACCCCAATATTCTATATAAATCCTCATCACTGGCTCAGATACGTTTTCAGATGGAACATGACCTGACTTTAATTGGTCACTGGTTGAATCAAAATAGTCTCAGCTTAAATGAAGAAAAATCCTCTTTTCTTATATTCTACACTAGCTGACCCAGCGAAGTTCGTACCGCCTCAAAATCAATAAATATTGTTTAAAGTTATTGTAGCTTAATTAAATTGAGTTTTTTTTAAGATAAAATGAATTCCTCTCTCTTTCTCTGGCACTATATCCCATCTAGGGATTTGGCCACTTCAAATGACGTTTCATAATCATATTTTCATTTCAGATAATAAGTGATTAATTCATTGATCCTAAACCAGCCGTGCAATTTTTTCCTCGTCACTACCGAGAATCGAATCCGAGACGTTCGGGCGGATAAAATGAATATTCCAAATTAATTAAAGTCAATCAAAATGAAATATATTTTAATTACATTGAAATGAATGTAATTCACGTGGCAGCAAGGCTTTCGTTTTATTGAATTGATTCGAAATGATTCGCGTAGCATTGTTGCACTACTTCCTTTTAAACTATTTCTTGAGTAGGTTGCAATAGGGTCGATTCCCTTCAGTAAAACATCTTGTGATATACGACATTTTTTGTTTTATTGTCAGGTGCGAGAACGAACAAAGCGCATGGTTTACCGACACGTGAACATGCTATGTACAATTGGCCGTGAGAGAAACATTCATTTTCTAGATTCAGGCCACAAACACTCAAGGATGGGCCTTGTGATTTGTTGATTGTCATGGCAAATGCAAGATGAATCGGAAATTGAATTCGTTTAAACTCGAATGGCATATCGGTTGGGATCATCAGAATTCTCGGAATGAGAACTGCCTCACCTTTGGACTTTCCTTGAGTTTCTCAAAACCAAACGCGTTCCATTACATAGTTTTGGTTGATTCAGGTTTCGTAGCATGATGATTACCGCACCAACTTTCAGTTGTAAATTGTGCGGTGGCAAGTTAGCCAGATCCAATGAGTTTAAAAATTCAGTTGGTTAGTTGGTTGCTTCGTCTTTGTTTGTCACACAGTCGATAGATTTGAAGGAATGACGTGGATCGACGATTAGATTTTGAATTGTGAAATTTAAGTGAGAACAAAGATGGTTCTTTGCCGCAAGAATTACTCGTTCACACACCCAATTGTGATTTTTGTGGTTAATAATGATGTTCGGGAACACTTTGTTGATGAGCTCGTCCTTCGTTGAGACAAAATTGCAAAAGTTCTGAGGAAACGAAATCATCCGTTCGCGTCGTCAACCGGAACACGGCCATTACCGATAGTCAGCAATTGCTTGGAGAAATCTTCGGCAGATGGATAGTTTAACCACAGACAATTAAATTAAATTTTTCGTTCGAGCTAAAAAATGAAAACAAAATATATTTCTGATAATTCCAATGTCATCGTTGTATCTGTCATTTTTAAAAAAAACAAAATATTTTTGGTTGTTTGTGGCTATTTACAGAAAATGAACTCGCAGTTTAAATTTTTGCGTTTACATAGGATGAAATATCTCTTTTAGGTTGTCTAGGTTTAGGTTGTTTTTGACGGAAATCGCCGGACAGTTGAATCATTGCGCCTCCAAAACATCTTGAGTAATTGCGTAGATCTTTCATAGTTCGATTGAATGCTTCAAATGCGCATTTGTATGCCATATTGCCATTTTACATTCATAATCGATGATGATTTTACTTGCTACCAAAACTTTCGCCATTGTTGAGTGGTTCGCAATGTTGCAAGTCGGGTTTTCAGCCGATTGAAGGTCTAACGACAATTTCAACGCTGAGCAACTGCTACAGCAATATCGGATCTAGCACGAACAGTGGCCAAAATCAATGACATGAGGAATGCCTTCCCAGTTCCACCGGGCGCATCAAAGAAAAATAATCCACCATTTCCATCATGAATAATATAGCTAAGTAGATGAAATAAAAAAAATTGGAAAAAAATAAAATACTAATTAGCATGCAGCCTCCAGTCGGATTCGAATCCAGTACTTCACGGCCCAAGCGCCGAAGCTTTAACCACTGCACCACTCGTCACATACAAACTACACATACAAAATTCATATTAAAAAAAGGTTTTTTATTAGATTTTTGAGGTTTTCCTTTTGAGTTTTTCCGACTTTTCTTTTTTCCCTAAACCACCACTGTATTGAGACGAACAAAATAAAAAAAACAAAATGTACAAAATGTATGAAAAAATGAATTTTCTTGGTAAATTTGTTTTTGGTGAAGTTTTAATAGTTATTATGCTATTCGGAGCGAAGACAAATCCAACAAAACAAAGATCAAAAAAATCGGTCCAGCCGTTCTTGAGTTATAAATGGTGTAACTAACCCGACTTTGTTTTATATATATAGATTAAGACCCTCAACCAATTGGATTGTTCCGATAGTGTTGAATTTTCGGAAAAAGTATATGTCGTAGTGATAGCACTATCTAATTAGGATTGCATTTATCATCTAAGTTTGATTGGTCCTTTCATGCGGATATGGTGAAGAAGAAAGTATCACCAATGATCGGAGTGCTAGAGCGAATTTCTTACCTACTCAACATTGAAACTAAGATTCGTATCATGCCCATGTACTTTCTCATATATTGTATATATGTATATATGTCATTCTCTGTTTCGGAAAATAATATAATTAAAAAAAAGCATATTTTGAGATGTATCTGCCGATCTAGATGTTTAAGTGTCTGCACATCCCATCATTACTTCCGACTATAGAATTCGAATTTCTAGGTCATGCCTATTCAACCAAAAATTCTAGTCAGTTGAATTGTCCCCAAATTAAAACGGAATTTGGCAGAAAATCATTAAAATGGGCCGTATATGTATGGTAATTTACCTGAAAATATTAAAACCGCTGTAAATATTTTTATATTGTAACCTTTCAGTGTCAAAGGGCGCGATCGCGCTTTTATTAGTCAAATGAATGTTTAGTCTCATCTGTTTAGTATACGTATTGTACATATAAGTGTGAATGATGAACTTTTAAAGGACATAATATCGACTAGTAGTCATTCACACTTTTAGTATTATAAATTTTTAAGTGGTGAAATTATTATTTAAACTAATCTAATTTTAGTATTATATATTTAAAAAAAAAAATAAATAAAATAGGGTCCGGACAATTCTGGAATACGATTCGTTTTTCAAATATTATTTGACATTGGATTACGTTTACTCCAGGAATGCGATATACATACCTAGGATTGCCATTATGGTTGGCCTGTACTTATCTTACCATATATCCTCCATATATCTTACCATGTTCCAGTAAATATTTTGAATTTTTGTGAACATTTAAAGAGCTGCTCACAACAGATAAATTTGCTCACAAGGATGTGTTGCTTTGCTGTAAGGGCGTCTCCTCCCTCTAATGATATAACTTCCAGCTTTTGAACAAATTGGATTATAATTACGATATTTTATTACATAATTTTAACAAAAATATCTAATAGAGGATAATGCCGAAAAATATTTAATTCAATTTTTGAGCAGGACAATACGATTACGCCCCTCTTAGCCGGAGGACAAAAATAGACTATACAAAAAAAAACAAAATACATCATTCATAAAAAATCAAAAATAATCCATTTTTGAATAGGAAAATTCTATAAAATTTCCATCGTCTACATAGTACATACGAGTACATACGCCTATTCAACGTTGAAAAGTGAACAAAACATGTTCAACGACACACTATTGTACGTAAGTTATTAATAATCAAAAAATTTATCATTTTTTTTAGATCATTAATGTTCTTTTAACAGTAGTATCAATTCGTGTACATAATAATACTCGTACGTACATTAAATAGTAACAGAATATGCAAATTAGGGATTCAACATTTTAATGCCTGTGTGTGGAACAATAAAATGTTTTGTGATATTTCCTTTGACGCAAACGAAAATGAAAATGAAGAAGAGGAAGAAGAACTCGATGTTTAAAAAAGGGAAAATCGGAAAAATTATTAATTTTTGTTTTGTTTTGATTTAATTAGAAACTCGGAAAGACGAGTACAAAAGGATTTAATGACATTAATGAATCTGATTAGGATTGATGAAAATAATACTTATCAACCATTATTTTTAATTTTATATGGAGTTTTGATGTTTTTTTTTCTCGTCTCAAAAAAGATTTAAGATAATTAAAATTCAATCTTATTTTGTCTGTGCCTTTATACAATTATTACGATTAAGTTTAATACTCTTGACATTTTTGTTTTCGAATTGTAAATAAATAACGCTTTGGTGTTGTCTAGGAGTTAAAACAATAATGTTTTTCTTGTATAGGAATTTGTTTTAACATTTTCCATTAAAATAATTAAATTTATATAAAAAAAAATAACGTTCTTGCTGCTTCATCACTTGGAACATTGTATTCCTTGTAACAAAACATATATAAAATAACAATTCACCCAAGGTACGAACATAACAAAGCATATCTAGGGAAACCTAAATGTAACAAAAGACACAGAAAATTGTAAAGTTATTTAAAGAAAAACTAAATACGGTATCGAAAGGTTTATTGTGGTGTGGTGGTATCGATGGTAAACGTATGTTGGTATTATAGTAATTGCAATTCCGGGCCATTTTAACTAACCCAAGGGGATTCCGTAACAAACCTGATGAAGGCGCAAATTGGCGACATTTCATCGAAAAATCTCATATTACTGTAAAACGTAAAAGGTTTCATATACTTGCGACACGTATTGAAACCAGCCCACCGTTGGGCGCGTAAATTACACGGTGTAAAGTAAAAAATGAATAAACATTTACTTTTTAAAGACAAGCGCGCTGTCTTGAACAGAATTGAATATAAATTTGAATCCTTCGAATTGAATATAAATTTAAATCCACCTATAAGTCAAAAATTCAAAAAAATTTATTTCTCGGGAAATCGAGAAAATTTTTTAACGGTTCCGGAGATTCTGGAGAATTCTCGAGAAATTTACAAAAATAAATGAAAATATAGATTAAGTATAGGTTAGATTAGGTTAGGTTTCATTGGTTGCTATTGCACACTTAGGCCAATTATGGCCCATTGTGATACCACAGGATCCGACATCATAAACTCCCTTACACCCATTTAGTACTATTAATATAGCGTAAAAGATTTCACACATTACAGATTTCAAGGTCACAGAGGCTGTCCATGTTGTATTTGCCCAAGTGATCATGTCTTCTGTCAGATAGCGCGGGTCACGACCAAAGGAAGCGAACAAGAGTCTCCTCCTCCTCGCCCCTGCAGTTTCTGAAGAAGTCATTTGCATCCAGACCCAGCCTTCTCACATGATCTCTGAAGAAGCAGTGCCCGGTAATTATCCTTACAATTCTACCTAAATCACGCTTACTCAGTGTGATAAAGATCTTGGATCGATACAGGTTCAGCTCAGGCCATACTTGTTTCGCTACCCTGTCAGTTGGACTGGCGATCTACCTGGCACTTGAGAAGGCAACTGCTTCCCTAAGGTTTGCTGCGTTCAGCACAGATATAGGCCTTCCTACACATTCTCTCCCTTATTCCAGTTGGAGAGTCATTCCGCACCTTGCTAACTCGTCTGCCCTAAAATTTCCCTTAACGTCAGAATGGCCCGGAACCCAGACCAACTGGATGTTGAAATGTTCATTCATCTCGTTAAGAGACGTATGACAATCCAACGCCATCCTTGATGCCAGGGAAACTGAATCCAGTGAAAGAATGACCGCCCGACTGTCTACATAGATAGTGATATCAGTTAACGATATTACATTATGCTTCAAACAGTTCATGACCCCTTCAATCGCTATAACTTCAGCCTGGTACACACTGCAGTACTCGGGCAGACACAGAATACACCGCCTGCCACTCTACCATCGTGCTTGGAGCCGTCGGTGAATAATTTAACTGTCCCAGTCTCCAAAACGAGACCACTATTCCAATCCTCCCTAGAGGGGTAAATCACCTTGAAAAACTTGTCGAAGCATAAACGGGATGTTGTGTAGTCAAGATTCACCAGTTCATGCCTCACTGAATTAACTATAGTTGAGTGCGCTTTTTGCAGGCACTTCCAACCCGAAGTCGCTAAGAGCCGGGCGCCATTTCCTTGCCGACAATATCCAACGGGAGAAGGTACAGCAAAACCTCTAGGGCACTAGTGGGGGTCGTTTTCAGCGCCCCACTAATGAGCAAACAGGCTGCCCTCTTCACCTTCACCATCATGTTCCTATATGATACTTCATATAGCTTCATAACACAGAACACAAAACAATTGCTCATTTTTATTGTCACATACAAGAATACACATTTTGCAATTCATAAAACTAATAATTATAAAATAACTCTCTCAGCCATTATATTAATTGGACTGACCACTATAAATATTAAAAACAAAAAAAAACAAATAAAATAATATCCATATCATAAATTTCGTTTCCTGCATTATATACCGTAACAGCGAACACCCCAAAATTTGTCCACCCCAAAATTATTATTAAATGTATTCACTTTCATGGTTCAGTCTCTAGCTCTTTCCACAAATTGTCTAATAAGTCATTCAACCACACACAAAATCTAAATGAAGAATACAAATTTATTTTTATGCTGATTCCAGCAAAAAAACAAAATTTATCACAGAACAGCATAATACACATAAAAAGCATGTATAACGAACGATACACACAATTATGATTATTGCTCTAAAGTTTTTTATTTTAAAATTTGTTTCACTTTGTACACCAAAACCATATCAAAAGTGTCTTTAAAATCTCGGGGAGACGACATGCTGAGCTCTGATGAATTTTATATTCATTTGAATAAAATAAAAATATTTATTTTTTAGAAGGCGTTCTAAAGGAGGATTTCATTACGACACGATTATTTGATTTTTGCTGTTCTAAAGAAATAAAATGCAAAGTGGTTTGCTTCACAATAAAAACGGTTTATTGTTTGGTTGGAAGAGTTTTGTTTTGGCAAACAGTGAATATGGTAATGATTTGAACATTAAAATGCTTATTGATAATTAAATCAGTGGTGCAAACGTACATTGATAGTTTAGAAAAAAAAAATATATTATTTCGTATTGCTATTTAAATCGGAAAAGCTTCAGAAAGAACTGTTATGTATTCGAACTTTAATTAGATATGTCTGATGTGGGGATGGTCGCAATGATTATGCTAAGAAGTAATGCTCTAGAAATTCCTACTTGCCCAAACTTCATCTGGAATTACGTACAGCATTAGGATCTCTCAGATTATAGAACATTACGCCAATTGAAAAACTAAAATTGTTGTTTTAATCTAATTATATCGGTGTAAGATGTAAAACAATAAACAACATTGACTTTATTTGCTGAACAATATTCAGAATAGATCTATTTTTTCATTATGGATGTCTATTGGATATCAATATTTTTGGTTGACAAGGGTTGCGTACTAATCTAAGGGTAAAAGTCAATTTTAAGTAAATTTTTCGGTAAATTCAATTATTTTTGAAAAACTCTATGGTAAACTGATAGAAAAATCTGTACTAAAATCGATTTTTACCGTAGTAAACGATTTACCCGTGAATTCGTACGCAGCCCTGGTTAAAATAAATTTTGGCTTGCAAAGACACAATCTGCATTATCGATATTTTATTATCGGCTAACATTACAATGCTTCTGACGTTAGCTGATAATTTCAGCCTAAAATCTGCGTTATCGACATGTTTTGTATCTGGTGAAAGTAAACAATTCTGATAAAATTAGTCGAAAATTTTTGCCGTGGATTATCAATACAAATTGATTTCACATAACTCGCATGTTTAAAAATAATATGGAGTGGATGAAGTTAGAGCCATGGCGCTAACAGTAAACACATGTGCCAAAAATCAGGGCATAATTTATTTAGCATCAAAGTCAAGCAGCATCAAATGATAATTTGTAATTTGGACTGAGTGTAGTTTGACCAACTTGTTAATTGGTGGAACCCATGTTTGCATTTGTTTTGGATCCGGCAATATACGGATTTGTTTAACTTCATCAAGTCCATATTACCAAATTTTATTATAATTTTTTTTTCGGCGAAACATTTCTGCTAACTCAATAACATGTTATTTTCGGATTGCATCATCAGAATTTGTACTACCACCAGATACAAAATATATCGATAATGCAAATTTTATTCGGCTGAAATTTTCGGTTAACTTCAGTAGCATAACATTCACAGGGTTAATAACACTGTGCTTGACTTGCAAACTTTTTTTTCGTGACAAGCTGGGCACCCGGGCGGTAAACCTAATTCGAGTACGCTGAATTCAACGGTGCTAGTCCCATTTTAAAGTTAGTCCCCATTTTTGAGATATCGCATTCGACATGTTTTGGCTCTGAGTCAAAATATACCCTCATTTTCACGTTGATAGCTCTTGAACCATTAAGATTTTCGTTATGCTTTCTTCTGCAAAGTTGTTGCGCAGGTCAAGGCCAACAACTTTGCCGAACATATCAAGACTGAAAAACCACATCTAATTTTTTTTTGCTTTTCATTTCGACGAAAAACACTGTTTTTATCATTTTTTATCATTTTGTTGAATTTAAATCGAGTAGAATCGATCGAATAAACATCGCATCGACAAATATAAAAGAAAGTTAAATCGATTCAATTGATTTTATGGTGATTTATTCAAAAAAAAATCCTAAAAAATTAACATTTTTCTTCTCTTTGACAAAACAATGGCGTGCCGTTGGAGGAGTGGATAAAAATCCTGGATTTTTCCATCCCATCGTTTTAACCAATTACATCACGTAAATTATACACGTAAAGTAAGAAACTTCTGCATCAATATATCAACCATCAAATGTCACTGCGCCATTCAATCACAGAAACATACGATGGATAAAAATCTAGGATTTTTCTATCCCAGATTATTTTTCAATTTTTTTCAACTTTTTTTATGCAATGTGGCCTGTCTGTTGTACGAGGTAAATGTTCGAGTGATAAAAGCCGAATTCAATTCACAAAATTTCTGATATCAAATTTGCGCCGAAAAAAACAATTGCATTCGATTTGTCAACGATTTTTCGGAATGTTAGTGCATTCAGCGCGTTGTTGTTTAACATTCCAAAAAATCGATGACAAATTGTTGTTTTTGACAGCTAGAAAGAAAAATGTAAACAAACGCGCCGAATGCACTAACATTCCGAAAAATGATTGACAAATCGAATGCAATTGTTTTTTTCAGCACAAATTTGATATCAGAAATTTTGTGAATTTAATTCGGCTTTTGTCACTCGAACATTTACCACATTAAGAGGTTTTTTATTTGATATCAATGATTTTGGCACGGCAAATTGAAAATGAATTGAATTGCGATTCGTTTTATTGTTGTCAGTCAAAACAGTACACACACACTCAATAGCAATTCATTTTTGATTCCTTAAACAATACAACAAAATATACATATTTTAGTGTGTTAGTTGGAAACAAAAATTAATGGTAATAATAATAATAATCAATTTGTCAGTTTTTTCATTTTTTTTTGTTATGAAAAAATGGTCACTAGTAAAAATTCTCGTAGCAACGATAATAATATGATGTATTTATATTTGTTTCATTGTAATACATTGATTCACAATCATTATGAACCGCAACGGACCGATATTAGGGTGCATTTGAGCCAAAAAATTAAATTTTGCAAAAAATTAGGGTGGCTTTTAAGTTATGGAGGTCAATATCTAAAATATACGAGTTTTCTGGGACAAATGGTTGATGTCATATTGTAGGTGAGGTTTGTGGCTAATAAGCCTGAAAATATGAACCAAAAGTTTTGGACTAATTTTTTAGCAATTAGGCCGAATGTGGCCCGCCGATTTGACATTTTTCAGTTTTTTGGCCAAAATGGCCAAACCCTCAACCTTAATTTTTTGAATTTTTTTTATATGCTATTTGATAGCTGTTAATACCTTTCTAACGATAAGCATATGTCCGGGATATGTCAAATAAGTTCAGCGCTGTGGGCGTGGCTAAAATGGCCAAAAATGGCCTTTCAGACTTTGGTCAAAATCATCCGTTTTGGACGTTTGAGGTGTCGTTGAATTGGTATTGACGTCTACAATCATAGTTTGCTAGTTAAAAAATAATTGGGGACTTTTTGGGGCAGTTATACCTGAAAAACTAATTTTAGGGGCAATTTTCGAAAGGTCATATCTCCACTCAATACTGGTTAATTCCAGCTTTTACATTATTTGGATCTACTTTTCAAGACCTTTCCAATGGTATATAACATGATCCTGGCGGCCTCAAAGGGAAAAAGTTCGAAACTAGCTGTATATTTACGAGTTCGACTTCCAGCACAGTAGGTGCTTTCGTCACTCATTTGGACTGCCGCCCAAAGTGATAATTTACGTGATGTAATTGGTTAAAACGATGGGATGGAAAAATCCAGGATTTTTATCCACTATCACAACGGCACGCCATTGTTTCGTCAAAGAGAAAAATAATGTTAATTTTTTAGGAATTTTTTTTAGGAAAAATCACCATAAAATCAATTGAATCGATTTAACTTTCTTTTAAATAGTTTCTATTGTATCTATATTTGTCGATGCGATGTTTATTCGATCGATTCTACTCGATTTAAATTCAATAAAATGATAAAAAATGATAAAAACAGTGTTTTTCGTGAAAAGCAAAAAAAAATTAGATGTGGTTTTTCAGTCTTGATATGTTCGGCAAAGTTGTTGGCCTTGACCTGCACAACAACTTTGCAGAAGAAAGCATAACGAAAATCTTAATGGTTCAAGAGCTATCAACGTGAAAATGAGGGTATATTTTGACTCAGAGCCAAAACATGTCGAATGCGATATCTCATAAATTCGGACTAACTTTAAAATGGGACTAGCACCATTGAACTTAGCGTACTCGAATTAGGTTTACCGCCCGGGTGCCCAGCTTGTCACATTTTTCAACTAGCACAGTGTAATCATATGTTAACTGGAAACCGCAGAGTTGTCGAAAATGGTTTTGGCATTCTGGTAACAAGTGCGCCTAAAAAATTATTGCTTGTAAAACAGCATCAACATCTTGTAACTCTACAGTATTATCTCCAAATGGAGAGGAGGCCGTATTACCAATTTTGTTATTTTTTGCTGGATGCGGCATCGATCATTACGGTATTTAGTCACTATGTCCTCATCATTATTACTTAAGAAAGGGCAATAGGTTGATTCTTCGGTTCTAGAGAACGAACTTTGCTCGTAACATAACATTAAAAAAGGTAAGTATTTGTGTTTTAATTGTTTATTGAAGTGCATTTGGATACACAATTTTTTTTGTTTTTCCGGCTGGTGCGTACACAAACACATCAAATGATTTTCTGACACGTGAACCTAAAACTGTCCCCGTGAGAAGCATGCACTTTCCTTATTTAGTCCACACACTTGTAATGATTATCCCTGTGCTTTGTTGATGGTAATTGTAAATGCAAATCACACCGGGAACTGCAAACGTTTGAATTCGAATGGCATATCGTCTCCTATAATTGTCCACTTAAAACTGTAACTTCGATGATATTGTTCATCATCTTTTGCACTAAAAGCCTGGCATCGACGAATTATAGGCGCGCTAATTTCCAATGTTAAATCGTGCGGCGGTATACCTGGCAAATCCAGTGAATTCAAAAATTCAGTTGGATAATTGGCAACGTCATATTAATTCATTACAGTATCGATGGACTCAAACGTTGTCGCTACGCCTGGTATTTCATTTTAAATGATGAAACCGATGGCATTGACATCGTTGTTTTTGGCTGCCAGCACTATATAGCACGTGCACTGAACCGCTGATGATTTTTTGTAGTTCTGCGCGGTAATTGGAAAAACCTTATGAATCAATTCATCTGTGATTGCTGTGAGTTTACAGAAGTTTGTTGACATTTTCTCATTCCCAATATCCAACATATATTTTGTGAAACGTTCAGCTGATGCATCACGTTGTAGTTGTATACGCATGTTGGTCTTCAAAGTTAATTTCTGTGCGTGCCTGTATCGCGATAAAACAGATTATTTCAGACATCATCTTCAAATCTTTTATCAGTACTTTATCAATTCCTGAATTTTGATTGGCATTATATGTGCTGAATGTGTCGTTAAACCATCATCTAAAATAGTATCCGTCATTCCAGATGATGCGATTGAGAGTACAATATTTTTTCGTGGGACAAGTTTTGTCTGTGACTCTGGGTGCATCTAGCGAATATTTTTCCGCCACTTTGGCTTGTAATTGCAAGCATAATTCTGTCATACGCTAAGCATTGCTCTGGAACCAATTTCAGAAGATTCGTTTGAAGAAACACCCTATTTTTTCGACATCAACATGTGTTTCTTGTTGCAAATCACGATCTGACAAAAAATTGCTCGCAGATCGATTGAGCCCAGCCGTTCCTAATTAAACCAGTGCTTTGTTAGCGATTGTCAAGCATCCCTCAATCGAAACCAATGCCTCATTTTGCACGTTTGGCGTGAATTTAACGTCCTTATTTTGATTAATTCCACGTAAACGATGAACGATGTCTTCACTCATGTAGTCTTTCTATTTTTCTGCAGAGAACTTCTGGGTTGGATGGGAAGTACGTTGTCAATATGACTGCAAATATCGTGTGTATTTGCTGTGGTTGTGAAGTATTCGATGTATCAGCGAGTGAAGGGTCTCAATACGCAACGTTTTCAAGAAGATTTGGTTCTGGCAAGCTTCACGATACGTGGCACATACTAGATCGTTAACAGTTCTCAATGCTTGGAAGAATGTCGGTCCACATACGTGGATTAACAGGAATCACATGTAAAATCATTCTGCATTATTTGGGTGTACGGATGGCCAAACACGTCGGCTAAATATAAAGTTGGCTTCTTTTTAAAGAAAAGTTTTAAATAATTTGTACCTAGACCCAGGAGACCGACCTTTTCATAAATATTACGAAAACCTGGTCATTTTGGTATAAATTCCCTATGTGAAGTTTGAATCATGATGATTGGATGAAGATGTGGAAACAGGAAGGTAGATCTAGCGGACAGGTCCCTCGGATTCGAACATGTTACTTATTTCATATAATCTTTTTCCTAACTCATTTAAAAAAAAATGAAATTTTAGGAAAAATTTGTACCGAGGTTCCGAGGCTAAATCCCAGGGTCCAACCACTTCAAAAGTATCGTAAGGTTGATTCTGACATTTTTGGGAAAAATTGTATGGAAGCGCCTTGACCTACGGGGCCAACCATTTCAAAAATATAACGATAACTTGCTCATTTTGGTACAAAATGCAAAGATAGAATCCGACTGGATGAATGGTGCAGAAACATATAAGAACGATCCCCTTCGTCCAAGGGACAGACCACTCCGATTTGAGCATATGACTAATTTTATACATATAAGTAGTTTCTTAAACTTATCCCCTTGGAAAAATTACTAAAAAATTAAATTTTAGAAAAAAAAGTACCAGCGCAGAATCGTTTGTGGGCGTGCACATAACCAAAGGTCCAGCTCAATTGGATGAATGGTATACGGATACTGCAATAATATCATCACCATTGACTTCAAGCAATGCCATTAATTGCACTAATTGGATTAATACAACTTTGGGTGATCGCATGGAAACACCAAAAAAGAAAATGAAAATGGATGGAAACGAAATGAGACCTGCATAATCTACGCCACTGTGCAGGGACGGTCTGAATAATAATAATGAATAATACGATGCGATGTTAGATTGGCCATCAGTTGCTGGCTCGTCGTTGAGCGATGGCGAAAGCACACAACACGTTTATGTATGTGCGAGCGCATCAAAGTTTGAGCTTAGGCTACAAAAATGTTTCCGTAACTGTGCCAACATCCGCTGTGGACTACCGAATAACGTTGTGTACTTGCGAAATAAGTAAATTGGTAAGTAGGTTGTCTATGGGAAGGAGACACTAGCACCGAAAGGATTCAGAGATCGAAGTGGGCTCTTGTATAATAAATGATTTCCAGATTGATAGATTCACATTTCGCCAGCGAAATGAGTTTCTTGAACCTGCTTACCCCAGAACTCGAATGAGCTTTGATATGAAGAAGCCTTTCGAACGCCATAAAGCCGTTTACGCACATCTAGAGGCGTCACCAAGCCCTTGAATTCGAAGATTGCTATGCTCGATTCTGAGAGCCTCCAGGAATCCCAAACTACCTTGATAAGTCTAGACCTATCTTTAAGCTTTTGATTTTGGAACCGCTTGATCTCACGATACGCCAAGTACCTTCCATTCTTGAAGTATCATTTTGGCGATAACAATGATAGGAGATACCCAGTCGAGTGGATTAAGTATCTTGGAGGTCTGCGACAATATCCTTCGTTTCAATCGACTGAATGAGAATATTTAATTGGTTGGTTGGGGCCATTTTCGTAGTTCGAAGCCATCAGATCGGAACAGTTCCATTTCCCTCTGGACTTCGATTAAATTCAAGATATCGTCTGAACCGGCCATCAAATCTTCGTGATAGAAGTCTCTCAATGCAACTTTGGCTGCAATTGTGCATTTCTCTTGTTCGTGTCGTGCTGATGGATGATACTTTTGCGAATAATGGGATATTGAGCTCTGACAATACCTTAAGCGACAGTACAGAAATTAAAATCCCGAACTGGTTTATCTCGAGATCATCATACGTTTCGCTGATTGTGTTAGTGACATTATAGGATCCTCGATACATTTGCTTGACACCTGTAACGAAAGCGAATTTATGTTTGCGAGTTTGCAAAATTTTCAAGCCGGTTGTTGTTTGATGCGATGCTTCGAATACCACGCGCAGTTTCCGCTGCAACTAGTTGTTTTGGTCTTTTAGCACTTCCTCCATATAACCCGATTCTAGGGCTAGACTTGCATGAACTTCTTGTATTCAGAACAGAGTTGATCATTCTTAGAAAACCGACATTCCATATGTTGTTTTCCAAGAACTGTTGTTGAACTTGTTGTTAATGGTATCATAATCTTCGATAGTTGCCGTTAGAGACGAATCAATAGAGTCGTAAACTAGACAGATGATTGGTTGTCGCGCGCTCGACCTTGCTGAAGAGAATGTAACCAAGTTTCGTATTTTGGGTGAAAGGTGAACCGCGGGAAAATAATGATGAGGATCAGCGAGTTTCAACTGTTCCAAGTGTGACCTTTGATGCGTGCCAATTGGCTAAGTAGGCAGCGGGCCTGTGATCATTCGATGATTCGAGAGCTTAATACAAATTCAACCATTGAATACGATGTGGGCGCCCTTTTGCACATATTCTGTAGATTGTGACTGGTTTGTGATCCCGAATATACAAGAAACTCGAACCATGAAGTTTCGGTTATCTCCGTGAACGGCGATACGCCTCGGGTCAAACCAACCAACCACAAGCTGGATTTGCAAAGTCGAACTAGTGTGGCCTTTTCTCGGGCGCATATGACCTTACCTCGAGTTTGATAGGCTTAAATTCATCGCACTGGAATACTATATGAATTCCAGTACAAACTTGACACGTGAAAATGCGAGAGCTCGAAGTGACGACGAGTAAATGAGTTGATTGTGTGTCAGGTTTGCGAAGTATATTCGAGTGACTGATTTTGTTCTGGTCATGGAAATTATCGACTAAGATGACCATCGGGCATTCAAGAAATCGATAAGATCCTAGTATGATGGATACTGTGCTCGGGCTAATGACATCTCCCATTGTCGATGGCAATATTGTTTTTGGATTCAACTTATCGGCGATGATATTATTTATGACCGGCACTTACTAAAACTTTCAAACAGCGAATGATGGTGTCGGTCAATGTATTAATGATCTTCTGCAATTACACGGCTGACTCGGCTTGTATTGCAGGCATGGTTCTAAACTTTCGAAGATGACTGTCAATGATGATCCGATGACGATGGTATCGATCTCGAGGAATGTGTCATATTTCCTTGTGATTAACGTTTGGTAATGCTCACATACATGAGCAAAGACAAAAATGTTTGATTGATTTGCGATCTTTCTCGTCCGGCGATCAATGAATATGAGGAAGTTTTTACAGTTGATCTTACATGTGTCAAATTGACAATTCGTGGTGTAGCCCGACGTTGGTGTATTCGCTACAACAGTTTAATTCGATCACTATGCACTTTATGTTATCTACAACAAACAATATTTTAGAAGTATGTGATTTAATCCGTGAATCTGCACAGGAGTTGTTTACTGCAACTTTATAGAAATTGCTTACAGAGAAAAAGATACAGTATCCTAAAAAATGTCACAAACTATAGTTTTCGCCACTGTAAATCAATACAAAATTTATTCGCCGCTGTGTCCAAATTATATTTTCCGATATTGAATTTTACGTAAATTAATTAAGAACTAAATTAAAATAAGACTGTTGTTGACAGTTTGTGAAACAACATTTTAGTACAGTTGGTGTCATTCGTTTGGATACCTTAAGAACAATATTTTTACTGTGTATATCACAGACAAACTATTTGATTCGACTGTACGTGTATGCATGGCAATATCAACATTTAGGCGCATATGTAATAAATTTTAACTAAATAAATGTTATCTAAAAGCTCAAAAACTACAATTGTCATTAGCTTCAACTTTTGTTGGCATATAGATGCTATTGGTAACAATCTAAATATTCAAAAATTGTTTCAGAAAATGCGTTATTCGCTATTGAAATCTTGATATGTAACTTACGTCATCAAATTTGGTGCTGCAAAGTTAGCCTTTTAGAACATATCGGAAATTTTACAGGGTTACTTAAAATTTGTGGATTAGGCCATTAATTTCTTAAAATTGGAGATAAGGTGGTCTTGTGAAACGCTTGTAAACATAATTTTCCAAAATATTGCTAAAATGTTTCCACCTCTCCCTAACCGAAACATGATTTCAAACATAAATATGAATGTTATCATAATCGTCAATATTTATTCACCCACCGAGTATTATAAAACATGAATACTAATTGTTTTCAACAGTAATTTGTTGTCCATTAAAATTGAAATATTTTCCGTTGAAGTAGTGAGAGGAGATGAGGATGAAAAACATTAGGAAAAATAATTTGTTACAACATCGTGTGTGAGTGACTGTATATGTGGATGTAGTACATTGAAATCGAAACAAACACAAACAAAAATAATGATTTATGTTAGATTTATGGTGTGTCATTTTTCTAAAATAATAAATGGAACAATTTAAAGTGCTTTTTATGTTACCCCAACTATGATGTGTAGGGGTTTTTTTGTGCCGTAAAATCAAAAAAGTAAATTATCAGCATTATTTTGTTCTCACTTCAATTTTTAGATAGTAAAATAAATTAAGACAGATTACAATCATCATCAAGCGATAATTAGTTTCTTCTTCTTTTGTTTGACGTTTCTTTTTCTGCCTTGTTATCATGAAAACCTAAACACAATTGTCACATTTCAGTTTTAATAAATATAAGTATTCGGGAGAGTTGGATTATGTGAGGGAGAAGAAAAGCACTAAAACAGGCGTTCAGCATCGCATGTCGTCGAAACGCTGATGTACATAATTCTGGATTATCAAAATTTTCTTAAAATGTTAATTACACTAAACAAGACGGATAATAACTCAATCTTTCAACCCCTAATGCAAATATACGTCTTGTCTATCGTTTATGTGAGATACCAGGATTTATAACAAAATTTTATATATTTTGTTGTTTTAGATTGGTTCGTCCTTTTTTAAATCTACTGTTTTATTTGTGTTTAAACAAATATTTTAGTTATTCGGGAAAAAAATAGAAAATTCCTGTTATTACATTTGGTATGTAAATATACAGTAGGGGTTCAAGAGCGATATTTATGTTTTCACTAATGCACACAAGATGCGGCAATTCGGGAAATTTATATGTTTAAATTGTATCAACAAAAAAATATTTTACGGTTTATTGAAGAGAATGATGAGTTTATTAAAATAAAAATTAATTTATTTTTAATTTGATTCTCCTTTGTATCCTAGAATAAATAAATCAATTTTAATTATACCTACGTAATATTGATTCGAGGTACCGTACCTAATGTTTTAGCCTGATGAGTATTTAGAATCAACAAGTACCTGCCACTCAGCAAAATCTTCATACGATATATTAAAATATTTTTCGTCACACCCACGTCATCACTCTGCCTTAACATACGTACACTCGTACGATATTATATATTTATTTATTTCAAGAGCCAATAACTTCAGGCAAATATACGAAATGTAATAAAAATACTTTTTTTTAATATTAAACCTAGCTACAGCTACGAAAAGAGTATATTGGTTTTCTGTTTATTTGTTTGCTTTATTTCAATAAAACGAAAGCAAAAATAAAACTAAATCGGGGGTAAATGACTGCGATAAACGTTTACCCACTTTTACCAAACATCGTACGTAATGCAGTAATAAGAAAGTAATATCCTGGTCTATTTGCCAAAAGGATTATTTAGGTCATACATCCGTATAATAAGGTCGCCAGTCAAAGAGCGCGGGTGATTGATTTCGTTTCAATTAAAATATGAAATCTTTAGTTTGGTATACAGATCGTAATTTTATTTTAATGTAAACGTGCCGTTTCCATAATTTTCCATATTTTCCCCAAAAATATTCAGCCGAAGATTTCTTTCTGTATATTCTTTGAGTGAAATAAAATGGAAAACAAATAAACCAGAGAGAAAATCGTTATTTTTCCTTCCAAGTTTTATTTGTTTTATTTATCGTATTTCAGAGATAAAAACAAAGAAAGCTGTTCTGTTGAAGTGTACGAGTAGAGATTTTCATTACAATTTATTTTTAGGTTAGATATACACGAGTAGTAGAGCTTTGTTTGATGTTCCATATTTACACGGAATTGATTCTGTGCAGACTCGAAATTATGTTTT
Organism: Nephrotoma appendiculata; assembly: GCA_947310385.1. Classification (NCBI taxonomy): domain Eukaryota; kingdom Metazoa; phylum Arthropoda; class Insecta; order Diptera; family Tipulidae; genus Nephrotoma; species Nephrotoma appendiculata. The sequence goes on from OX371224.1 coordinate 19,352,722, forward strand.
GACATTTGATTGATCGAGTGTAGGCACACTGTACCTACTTCGAGAAATTCCAATTTATTCAAATCCTTCTAATTACGTTAATCCTACATATACACATTTCGCATAATGCACACACACACAAAAAAAAGTTACACATAATTCTGCCATCTATAGTTGCAAATAAAAAAAAATGTTGTCATCATTACAGATAAATGTGGTTTAAATGATTTCCCAGGAGATTTCAAATTCATCAGGATATTATACAAAATACACGTATATACGATAAGAAAATTACTTTTTGTATGTTCATTCATCCTTGAAACATATATAGAAATTGGAAAAATCCTTTTTTAATACATATTGGAAATTTGAATGGATTAAAAAAAATGGCGAATCGAACCGAAATTTAAATATCGCTAAATTAAATTAAATGATTGTGAAAAATAAATTTGTTCGTGTAGCTGTGTACAAACAACCCCATTAATATTATAAAAGGGGCGATTCCTTTTTTATTCGTATAAAATAATTGTAATTTAATTAATTTTTCATTATTCTTATTTAATAATTTTCTATGATTTCATTTAATTGGTATAGAAAAAATGAAGGAAACTTAATTTTGGTGGATTCCGGAGGTTTTCGTTTATTTTGCCCAAAATTTAATTTTTGTTTTCAAACTTTTACCTTTTCCATAGAAATTAAGTCATAAAAGTTTCGGCTTTTTTAATTTAAAAGTTATATAAAATATTTTTACCTGAGCTAGAAAGTGATAAACCGAATTATGTTTATGGGGTGATGATTTCGTACTATACATTGAAATATATAGTCTAGTAAACAGGGAAATTGTACTTGCTGTTAGCCGTTATTGCCGCCCCGGTGGCAAAGTGGTTAGCATGCTTGCTCCAGCGACCGGAGGTCCCGGGTTCGATTCCCGGCGGTGACAAGGAAAAAAATCACGGCTGGTTTAGGATCAATGAATTAATCACTCATTATCCGAAATGAAAATATGATTACGAAATCTCATGTGAGGCGGCCAAATCCCTTGATGGGATATAGTGCCAGAGAGAGAGAGAGAGAGAGAGAGAGAGAGAGAGAGAGAGAGAGAGTTAGCCGTTATTCAATAATGAGAAGGTTCTAAGGTACTAAGGTTGTTATTAAATTATTGCAATATGTGAAACAGGTTGGTTCGGTTTGGGATGCTAATCCATTACGTGGTTATTTCATGGTTCATTCTAAGGAAAAACTGCATGGAAGGAGGGACGATGCCCTCTGAGTTTAAGGGTGTTAAATACAATTAATAAACTATAATTTTCAAAATTTCTTAGATGGAGCAACCACCTGAGACTTATTTAAGTGGTAATTGCTTGCGGTTTTAATTATCATATTGTTTGACAGCTATGATGCTTCAAATAGAACAAATAAAAATTAATAATGCTCTGAAAATTTTCACTCACTTGAAATAGCTTTCAGCAGCGGATATACCACCTTAATACATAATGCAAATAAGAACTTTGATTTTTAGTAATAGTGCGGTCCAACCAGGTTCGAAAAGGGAATTATGTTATATGTGATATTTATTGATATGTCTACGTATTCGAGGAACCACTACCATGTCTAAGTATTCGAGGAATAGTAGATAACTTGGCAGCAAACCCAAATGGACCAATTGAAAGCACAAGCTCAACCGGTTTAATTGCCAGAAATTGTTGGTGCTGCGTCGCAAAGGTAGATTGTACGGCCTTGTAAAATTGCAATAGGCAAGCAAATCGATAGATATATTATTTTTATTTATTAAAAATGTAATTGATTGAATTAATGATGTTGCTTGATCCACGGTTGATGACAAAGAGAAAAATTTATGTTGTACAAAATGTTGCTTGTGTTGCGCGGCACCATATTCCCCCGGTTAAGCAGTTAATTGCTTAACTACTCGATCGTCTTCGCCATTATGAACTTTGATAACTTGACCTATTGCCCACGTCAGTGAAGATAAATTATCATCTTTGATCAAAACCAGATCGCCTTCTTTGAAATTTTGGTGTTGATACTGCCATTTGTACCGTTTTTGAAGCGAAGTGAGGTATTCTAAATGCCATCTTTTCCAAAAATCTCTTGCCATATTTTGTATTAATTTCCATCTCTTTCTTAATTTTAGTGTTGCGCCATTTATACCCCTGTCTGGTACTTCGAGAATTGGTGAGCCTATTAAAAATACCCAGGAGTTAGAATATTCAGGTCGTCAGTATTATCAGTTACTGGAGTTAGCGGCCGAGATTTTACAATTGCTTCTACCTGGATCAATATTCTTTGAATCTCTTCAAACGTAGGTGCCGTATCGCCCAATACTCGTCGCAGATGTTCTTTTATTGTTTTGACCCCCGCTTCCCACAAACCTCCAAAATGTGGTGTAGACGGTGTTATAGTATGCCACTGTATATTTTGTGTACCAAGATGTGCAGATACCTTCTCATTGTGTGGTTTTGAAGATATTATCCGGAAAAACTCGTCCAACCTCCGCCGGGAACGGATGAAACTAGTCGCGTCGTCGCTATATATGGCGCTTGGTAGACCCCTTCGTCCTGTGAACCTTTTCAATGAGGCTATGAACGCATCTGTTGATAAATCGTCAACTACTTCTAGGTGTATAGCCTTGGTTGCCATACAAATAAATAAGCAGATATACCCTTTTAACCGTTTAGAACCTCTTTCATTCTTGGAACTGATTGCGACAAGCTCGGCATAATCGACTCCAACATTTGTTAATGAGCGTGTTAGTGTGACTCGTGATGTAGGTAAGTTTCCCATGATTTTCTTACCTAATCTTGGACAACTTTTTATACAATGTACGCAGCTGTTGGAGGTTCGTTTTATTACATCCTTTGCGCCAAAGACCCAAGATTATATTCTAGATACGAATAGTAACATAGACGAATTTGCATGTAGATATCGCAGGAGCTTCTCAGTCAATGAATGTTGCTTCGGTGCAATAATTGGTTGCTTGGTTGAATACCCAATATTTGAAATTCCCAGGTGGCCACTTACTCATAATAAGCCACTTTCATCTACGAATAGAAAAAGAGATATTAATTTACTGCTGTTTCTTATTGAATTGTTAGGCTGGAGCTGGATCTCCTCTTGAAACATTTCTTGTTGAGCAAATATAATTAGTATCAGTTCACTTCTCTGCATATGCTGACTGGTAACGGATGGTGATCTCATTGTACAGGATAATTCGTCAAATCGAACACAATTTTTTACCCGAATCATCAACTTATATGAATAAAACTTGTCAATTATATATTTTATCATTGTCGAACAAGTTTCGCCTGTGGTTATGCCTACATTTGTTGAAATGAAAACGGTTTTTCTGGCCTCGATGGTGGTAGTTCGACTTGGCAAATTTTTGTGATTTGGCCAATGATGTGTTGACCTTGGCAGATATTCTGAACCGTTCCAACAAAGATTGCGGTTTAACAGTTCACTTGGTGATATGCCACAACTTGCATCGTCAGCTGAATTCATCTTGGTTGTTATGTGTTGCCATCGATTGATTGGTTGTTTGTAGGATAATTCACCATCTTTCGCTAATAGATGTAAACACTTGATGACTGAACTATCGAAAATAACACGAAGCATTTTTGACCTAACAAGCATTTGACCCGAAGCATTTTTGTGGATTCTCTTATGTGGGAAAAACGGTATGATATCAAAGGGCCGAATGTCGAAGGGCCGAATGTCGAAGGGCCGAATTTCAAAGGGCCGAATGTGTCGAAGGGCCGACTGTCGAAGGGCCGAATGTCGAAGGGCCGAATGTGTCGAAGGGTCGAAGGGCCGAATGTCGAAGGGCTGAATGTGTCGAAGGGCCGAATGGGTCGAAGGGCCGATTTTTTTTTTTTGATTTTTTTTTTTTGTTAGTAGAAATATATTTTTTTATTTTTTTATTTAATTTAATTATTTAATTTAATTATTTTTTTATTTTTTGTACCATATACCTATTATCAGAAGGCTGACAAATAGAGCCGAATCTCTCTGGTGGCGCAAGATAAAATTTTCCTTCACCAAAATGTATCGCTGACCGGATACGTGTAATTTCATAAATATTCAAAGATGAAAAATATTAAAATACATAAATTCATAAGAAACTCATTTATGTTTAATAAAAAAAAAAAAATTACAAAATATTCTATAAAAAAAAATATGAAAAATAAAAAATATAAAAATATTCTAATATTCTTAAAATATTTTATTTTGTTATAAAACAACAAATTTAAAAAATTATATTTCTAAAAACAAAAAAAAATTCGGCCCTTCGACCCATTCGGCCCTTCGACATTCGGCCCTTCGACACATTCGGCCCTTCGACATTCGGCCCTTCGACATTCGGCCCTTCGACATTCGGCCCTTCGACATTCGGCCTTTCGACATTCGGCCCTTCGACATTCAGCCCTTCGACATTCGGCTCTTTGTACCTATTCCGGAAAAACGTACTTGATATAACTAAGTTGTACATTAATGCCAGTGATGGGTTGGCCGTTCTTGTTACTAGTTAGATGCACGCTGTTAGGACCGATATGCGATGTATTTTCTGCACTCCTACCGATTTTTTCATTAAAGTCGCCTACGATGATTTTAATGTCGTGGTGCGGTATGTTATTGATGACTTGCTCCAGCTCGACAAAGAATAAATCTTTGATGTCATCCGATTTATCTTCGGTGGGTGCATGCACATTAACGATCGTGTTGTTAAATTTCTTAGTGCGAAGTCTTACCGTTCTGATGGCCGCTGTAGTGAAGAGTGTAACCATTGGTGGTGTCATGGATCCCACTCCCAGGCCATCTAAGCTCTTGTAGTGCAAGTACGTATAATGTGTAACTTTTTGCTTGGTTTGAAAGGTTCTGGAGATTTCCACGTCTTAAGAAGCTAAGCACGTTCCATGTTCCCATTTTTAAAGCGTTGTCCGTGTACAATGAAGTTTGTTGGCCTGCCGCTCAACCCGCTTGTTACGTGTGTGGGACACGTACTGTCGAGAATCGTAAGGCATCCAGTCCTACCTTGAACACATTTATATAGCGAGCCGCTTGATACAAGACAGACGCCCGCTTCAGCCGCACCTAACCTGGAGAACAGACGCTGATTTCGTATTGGTTTTGAGGCGAAAATAACTCGCCCTGACATGTAGTGTCCATGATTATAAACAGGATTTAGTCTGCTCGTCTCCACTACACCGCCTGATTCATTTAGAGTTACCCAGAGAGTACCGCGAGGAGGTATGAATCTCGGACTTTGCCCCCCGATTACACAATTACTCCTCGAAAATCACAATAGGTTATATTTTGACCGCTAGTCTGATTTTTCAATAGCCTATATGGCATGCTGCGTCCAATCCAAATGCAAAAAGGGGGTACCACCATTTTCGACCTCTTACAAACCGCAATGATTGTAAGTTTTCGTCAAATCTGTTGAGGCCTACAATATAACTGTTATAATTTTTTATAATGTTGAAACAATCAACTTGAATTTTTTGTTTTTTTTTTGTTTATAGTTCCAACTCTTTCTAGTTTTGAAACTGGACTGATACCGTGGCAGTTTGATACGGCTGTAACAACACTATTATCATGCCATTTGACTACATTAAGTCTTGCGTGTTTTAAAAAACGTAGGATCCTCTCGTTTTACTTTTAGAAATAGACTTAGTATTCAACAACGGCCATTTTTCAGTTCTGTTTTCCAAAATAGTTTCAATGCTTCCCATGTTTATTGATGTTAATTTATCAATTAATTTTAAGGAACTAAAAAAAGATCGAAATATAGGTTTTAAGGCCCCAGCGAAGGGGAGAGTCTTGAATTTTGCTCTAAAATTACCTCAGAGGCCTACTTCACTTTGATTAGACAACTGAGAGGTTTGTGACCTCTGATATGGCTCAAATGGTTTTAAATAACATACTGTTAAAGTTAGTCGACTCTGTCCAGCCGAAAAATGTCGAAAATGCAGATTCGGCTGTAACAACTAAAATTGATTAGCCGAAAAAAGTCAATAATGCAGATTCCGCAGTGATAAGTAAAATTTACCAGCCGAAAAATAACGGTAATGCAGATCCAAGCAACATTTAGAAATCGCCTATAAACGACGGTAATGCAGATGCACATAAATACCCAGCCGAAAAATGTCGATAAAGCAAATAACTAATTTAGATGCTACAGTAATATCCTTTTAAATCAAAAATATTTATTTCGGTTCATTAATGTATAATATTTAAAATTAAAGTTTTTTATTAAATGCATTAAAACTATAATACAAAATTATTTTATTACTAATGTTGATTTCGATTGAACGTAAAATGTTACACTGAGGGTACAAATACCACAAAGATAATATTTTGCTACACCCAGGCTAATTTTCTCTACTCCAGGTTTTTGGATTGAGTAACCCATTTTTGTTGTTGGCATGAAAAATGACGAAAAAAATATATTGTTTTGACATTTAAAATCGGTGTAGTTCATTTTTTTTTTTTTTTTAATTCATTACCTTATTTATCTTTATTATAATAAATAAAAACTAGTGTGTACAATAATATTAAGACTAAAAAAGTTTCAGAAGGTAAGATAAGTGGACCATTGGATCAAATAGATCACGTGACTGATTCACCCTATTAAAGCTAGCCGATATTTCCAGCCGAAAGATAATGCAGATAGTGTCTTGACTATTTGTTAAACTCTCTTTATTCTCTCGCTCCTATCGATTTTTAAATTCCTATAAACTGAAATAATTTTCCCTTCACCCGAATGATACAACCCGATCCTAAATTCCTAAATTCTTAAGTTCATCACTGATTTTTACTTTATTCAAGACACTATCTGCATTATCAGTCGGCTGGAAAATGTCGGCGAACTTTAACAGTATCCCTGATTCTAAATTACAAAACAAAAATAAAATATAAAAATATAATAACATATAATATAAAATATTTAACTTCTATTTACAAAAATAAGAAATAAAAACAATATAATTTACGTTTAAAATTAATAGCATATGTATAATAGATAATTAAAACTACTATTCTAAATTCATTACACATGGATATATTAAAGCCTCTTAAAATACTACATTTAAATAATTTTTTCTTCTTTCATTATCCTTCCCGTATTTGAGTTATCATTGTGAGAACGCGAACAATTTTTAAACTAATAATTGAAAAAGATGGCCAATATTTTTAGTTTGATGGATTCATTTTTTAACGTGTTTTGAAAAGCTAGAAAAGCTGCTGTACTTTCGAATATCCAAAGGTAAATTGTTAAAAATAATTGGTGCAACGATATTAAAAAAGTTTTTCCGTAGGTCTAATCTAAATTTTGGAATATGTTTTAAAAGGGTATTTCTGTTCCATTGATACAAAATGAGGGTATAAAATGAGGGTACTTTTTTTAGAGTAGGAAAATATCAATCCAAATCAACATAAGAAAACTCGATGGAATATATCAAGCAAAACTTCAAAAATATCAGGTCAATTTCCAAGTTGGGAGTGCGGAAAATCCGACTGAATATATTGCACACACACACACACAAAATGTTTGATTTCAAAAAACTTTAGTGTCATGGCCGGAAATAGATTAAAATGAAAGGTCTTAATGATGCTCATACCTGGAAAAAATTGCAGGTCAATTCCCATGTTGGGAGTCCGGGAAAACTTGATTGAATATATTGCACAGACAAATTTTACAAATTTCTAAAAATTGACCGTTTAAAGTGTCATGGTTGGAAATAGATTCACGACCAAAAGTCGATTGACTAAAATATTTCAATCTCAAGTATTTGTTTTATAAAAACGAATTTTAACTGCCAAAGTATAGGTAAACCCCAGTTTGTCATGAAATTTTTGAAAGATAAATGAATCTGTACCCGCCTATAAGTACGCAGCCTTAATACAGAAATGGAAACAACAACAAAAAAGCAATCCTGCATTGGCTGCGTACCAATAGTCGGGTAAAAGTCAATTTTAAGTAAATTTTTTTCGGTAAATTCATTTATTTTTAAAAAACTATATGACTAACTGATCGAAAAATCAGTACTAAAATCGATTTTTACCATAGTAATTGATTTATTCGACTATTGGTCCGCAACCATTGTTTACGAACTGTTTACATAGGCTGCGGGCCAATAGTCGGGTAAATCGTTTACCGTAAAAATTGAATTTAGAACAGATTTTTCGATCAGTTTGTCATAGAGTTTTTGAAAAATAAATGAATTTACCGAAAATTTTACTAAAAATGGACTTTTACCCGACTATAAGCCCGCAGCCTTAATAATAATAGTCGAGGCCCACAGCCATATTCTACGAATTCTCAACCTTGTCTTCGCTATTTTCGGCATCAACATGTAGACAATTCGGAATGGACAACACTGGCTATAGTATGAGGTGGATTGAATACTCGTAAAGGACCTGAATCTCCGTATGATTGTGGTACCAGTCTTGTGGATTTATCTCTAATCCGCAACGAATTTTAGGTTGTCTTTCAATTTTTTTAGAATGGATTCTAATATTGTAAGATCTCGCGTAGTTATAAATGTATATAGTCATTAGGTTACGCTCCAGTTATAGTTGTAGCGAGATGAACTACTGTTCTCTGAGTAAGACCTCATTTAAAATGAAGAGTAATATTGTAAGGCATATTGAGGCTGCGTACCAATCCAAGAGTAAAAGTCAGTTTTAAGTAAATTTTTCAGTAAATTCAATTATTTTTGAAAAACTCTATGGTAAACTGATCAAAAAATCTGGTACTAAAATCGATTTGTACCGTAGTAAACGATTTACCCTTGGATTGGTACGCAGCCTAAGCATCCTTGCTTGACTCCTTTGTATTGTTATTCTTTCTGTAAATGCGTTGAACCATTTAATGGATGTTTTTTCCAAAACCAAACCTTTATTATTCGGTTAACCAGATAATGTGATATGTTTTGTTGCAGGGGTGGATATTGTGATCAGGTGTACTGTGTTGAAGACATTAGCTAGATCAGTGAAGAGGACGTAAACTAGATTGCCAGAATGGAACTCTTCGTCAAGAACACGACGAATAGTAAACATGTGGTATTCGATAGATCTAAGCAGATGATTTCTTTATTCATATAAATAAAACAAATTAAAATTTTGTAAAACTAGGAAAACAATTCCGTGTATCAATTGTATTTGGATTACACATTTTATTGTAAATTATATAATAGTCCTACTATATTGAATTTTCATTTCAATAATCATCCGACTTATTGGAATCTCTAAATTTTGAGATATAATAGCAATAAATTAATTTTCTTGTGTTCGCGAGTGTAAATCTGTTTTCTAGACTTCTGGTACACAATTGCTGAGTTGCTTACACTAAAGCTTAACTATATATTTACCAATTTACCTTAAGTTTGGCATACAGCCAAAGAGCTTAAATTTTCAGAATAAATCAGAATAAAATTGTACACCAAATAGTAGTTTTGTTTTCACTTTAACATTTATTTATAAATAGTGGTGATGCCTCCATCCTTGGTAAGCGCACTATTCTTTAGATAAGCATTTCCGGCCATTACTTTTACTACGTAAAGGAAAGTAATAGTACATGTTCGCCCCTAGATGGGCGAAATAAAAAAATCATCAGGCAACACTAATCAATAAAAACCCCATTTGCTCTTGTGTGAAGTTAGCCCAGCCCAGAATTTATCAAAAATCACGTTAAAAACAAAAATAAAATTCGTTACTTTTAAATTATGAGAATTTTAGCCATGAAATGCAGCCGTTATATCAATAGACGAATTAAAATTAAATTAGACACGATAAAGATACTTGTCGGATTATAAAGCTATGTGTTTTTGATATCGTCATACTCCTGTCTTATTTTTAGAAAAGTTATAAAAAAATCGTTTCTTGGCAACTTGGGCACGGTCACGAATAACTTTAATTTTGATGTTTGTTTGCACTCTGTCAATAACGCTGCCGGTTTAGATGACAGAAATTTAATAGTCGATAATGCAGATTTTAGAGTTTTGTACTTGAATGCGCAGAGCATGAGGAACAAATTACACGACATTGATGTGTTTGTCAATAACTTTGCATGTAATATTGATGTTGTGGTGATAACTGAAATCTGGATAATGGAAGAAGAAAATAGATTTTTTAATATAAAGGGATTTAATTCCTTCTTCGCGAACCGAATAGGAGGTTATGGTGGAACCGCTATTTATGTTAAACAATCAATTGAGGCGCTTAAATTGTTTGCAATAAATATCGACTACTGTCAGATTCTTGGAATCAAACTAATCGATAAAGATATAAATTTAATCTCAATTTACAGATCTCAAAAAAATTCGCTCTGTAATTTTAATACAATTCTTGAAGAATATCTAAGGAAACATTCCCGATCCTTAGTGTTTGGTGACTTCAATATTAATTTATTGGATTCATATAACTCTGATGTTAAGAAATATCAAGAAACTGTGCAATCCCTAGGGTACCTTTTTATAAATAAATTAGATAAGAAATATGCAACCCGAACCAAGAACTCGATTGGCACGATTATAGACCATATTTTATCCGATATATTTATTTACAAGTACGATTTAAATATTTCTGATACGGCACTATCGGATCATAAGTTACTCTTTCTGCAGGTGACAAAAACAAAGATATCAAAAAAGCTGGAACCTTGTAATTTTCGAGTACTAAATTATAACAGCGTGCTTCAGGATCCAGCTTGGGCACACTTATTAACTAATTTAAATTGTAATGATTTCTTACTCCAGCTCTCCGGAATCATATCTCGAAATACGAAAACGTTACAAAAATACCCAATAAACGGATGAAACCGGGCTAACCAGTGATATCAAAAGATTAATGAATGAAAGAAACAAATTGTTTAAATTAAAGAAAAGGTACCCTACAGATAATTACATAGCCCAGAAACATAAATCGATTAGTGTTGTTATAGCACGGAAAATCAAATGGATTAAAAGAAAACATTGCAACGAATTTATCACTAAACATATAGATAAACCAAAGGAACTGTGGAATTATTTCAAAGAAATTATTTACAACAAAAGTCAGAGTAACTCCACAAAAATGTATCTACAAATTGGTGTTGACGTAATATCCAATCAACAGGAAGTGGCTGACCGATTTAATACATATTTTGTAAACGCCACGACAGGCATTGGAAGACATCTCCCGATTCCAACAATTGAAGATTTTAGATATTTTGAGTACCATGTATCATTTCCTCTTTCACTGCACCCGACTAGTGACAATGAAGTCAAAACCATATTGCTTGATCTTAAAGAGAACACTGCGACTGGAATAGATAAAATCTCTATAAAATTTTTAAAGCATACGTCAAATTATGTCATACCAGTGATTACAAATTTATTAATGAATCGCTTGCTTTAGGTAGCTTCCCCAGTTCCTTGAAACAAGCATGAGTCACACCTATTTACAGGTCTGGTAATGAGATGGATTTGTCTAACTTTCGCCCAGTTTCCGTACTTTCAAATGTTTCAAAAATCTTCGAAAAAGTTGTACTAGGGAGACTCAATAACTTTCTAGTTATTAATAGACTTATTGCGAACAACCAATTTGGATTTACTCCGAACTCCAATACTACAGCTGCTTGTCTAAATCTGACTCACTTCCTAAGTAGAGCCTTTGAAAAACGGCAGTTCTGTGGTTGCTTATTTCTAGATTTACGCAAAGCATTTGATTCTGTCCATCCAGATATAATGATGATTAAACTACGAAAGCTAGGCCTCACTGATGTTCAATTGAAATGGTTTCACAGCTATCTTTCAAACAGGGAGCAGATAGTAAAAATAGGTGATTGGAGTAGTAAATCTGCTAGGTTAAATAGGGGTGTTCCCCAGGGAGCTGTTCTTGCACCTTACCTGTTTATGATATATATCAATGATATGACTTCTCTTAATTTACAAGGGAAGATTCAGTTATTTGCAGATGATGGTCTGCTTATATACTCCTCGGAAGACATAACAAATTTATTGAGCAAAATGAATTCAGATCTGCGTGTTCTTAAAAACTGGCTTGATCTCAATCACTTGGCACTAAACCATAACAAAACAAAATACATGGTATTCGAAAACAAAACTTTGGATGAAGATGTATTAAAGGGAATTCCCATTACTTATGACTCTTTCGTAATTGAAAGAGTTAATAAGTATAATTACTTGGGCTTAATGATTGATAGGAAACTTAGTTGGTTTGAACACACTGAAAAAATAAAAAAAACAATTTTGCCATATGTTTTTGCTATCAATCGGACAAAACATATACTGCCGAAGAAGTCCCTATTGCTACTGTACTATGCATACATTCAGTCGCGCTTAATATACCTAAGCCCGATTTGGAGTGGTTGTGCATCGTACCAGCTAGACGAATTAGAGATACTACAGAAAAGGACGTTGAAATATATATTGCATGTTCCTGTGCGATATCCTACTGAATTATTATTCAAAGAATTCTCCTCATTGAAATTGCTCTTTCGCCGAGAATTGTTAGTTCTAGTTTACAAAATAGTACATGGGTTAATCAAACACAATTTACTGTTAACAAGAATATTGAACATACATGGTTATGAAACGAGACGTCGTTCGCTCTTCCAAATAGAATTTTTCTCAAGCTCCGCATCAAGAAATAATGTTCTATATCGCGGACTAACTGTTTTTAATGCCTTACCTGCTGAAATAAGAAAAAGTGCAACCCAAAATAAATTCAAATCGAAAGTTTATGAATATCTAAAAAGTGGAACTAATTAATGCTTCTATAAAGCTATAACCCTGTGACTGTTAAATTTGTTTTTAAAATATTTTACTATGTTACTCTTAAGATAATATTGAAATGATTTTTCTAATCTAGTATGGATACAACATACTATAATTATAATTTGATAAATTGTAAAATTACATGGATATTATATTTAATATTATATTACACTAATTAACTATAAATGGAAATTAAATTAGAATAAATTAATTAGAATACGTATGATCAGCTTATTAAATGGAGTTACGCTATAACCCTAGATGGTTCGAGTAACTTAAAAAAAAAAAAAAAGTATATATCTCTTATTATATTGAAGTTATAAACTAGTTGAATTTAAAGACTGTATTTATTAATAAGTAGGTAAAATAAGTAATATAATTTAACTTATCTAGTAAATAAAAAAAAAAAAAAAAAAAAAAAAAACTTTGTGAAATTGAGCCCTGACGATCTCAAAAACCCATAGCCTTATACAAATTAATATTTTTGACGTGCCAAGTACCTTTATCGTGTTCTATTGATATAACGGTTGCAAATTCTCATAATTTAAAAGTTACGAATTTTATTTTTGTATTTAACGTGGTTTTTAATAAATTATGGATTGGGAAAATTTACCAATTACTCTTTATTTTGAATCATGTTTAACAAATTCTGGGCTGGGCTAACTTCACACAAGAGCACATGATTTTTTTTTATTGATTAGTGTTGCCTGATGGAATTTTCTGGGATAGAATCGTGGGATAACTTCACATACGTAGGTAGTTACATAATATTTTTTCGAAATTTACAATTTTCCATTACCATTCACTTTACTATGTGAAAACATTTCAGCATTCGTTCAAATCGCATATAAGGCTTCTCACAAAAATATCTTAGCAACTAAAATAACAATAACAACAACATATATAAAATCAATTCTGTATATGTATCCTTTGAAATCAGATTACTTACTTGCAAACAAAAAATCAAACCAAAGCAATAAAATAATATTTTACTTCTTCTGTATTCGGGTTTTTTTTATTTGATAGCAGAAAAAGAAAACTGTTTGTATTGAAATTTTCCCTAATTTTCTCTACACCATCTAAGTATGTACGTATGTACGGTATGCCTATGTATAGATATGGTTTCGATAAATTTAAAAAATAACAATATCAAAATTAAATTCAATTTCTTTACATCCCTTATTCATTGTTCGAACATAACCAAAAAAAAAGGAAATATCTACCCTCTCAACAATCATATCATCTCGCATCAAAATCATTGAAATTATATTTTTTATATTGATTTGATTCATCAAACAAAGTACATTTGTAATACGAACGGCATGAAGAACAAGAAAATTAATAAATTTCCACGCATTCAATTTAATATTTTAATGAACGAAAATGTGCGGTTTTCCAGTGATACGCGCGTTAGCATAAATTAATAAATCAAGCGCCCGGCATAAATATGCAAATTACTCATCATCACATTAAGGCCGTGATGCGAACGAGAGACAGACATATAAAAAATCATGTTCCTGCGATTATTTATATCCTTATATAGCGTTTGTTGTGTTTATTAGGAGGATACAGTGGTATTATGTTAGGATTTGATAATATTCCTGTTAAAATGTTTGTTTAAATAATTGAAAATGTATTTTCCGAGATTAGAGAGATTTTCTATTTTAATACGACATAACATAACAATACTATAAACTGGAATGAGTTACGTTTTATAATTTTGGATGAGGGAAGATCTATCTATCTATGTATATCTAGCTACTCGAGTCTATAAAAAGAAAACCTAAGTGTATAATAAATTAAATTAATTCTCCATTTGGGAATAAGATGCTTGTTGAAAATTCAATCAAAATGCTCACCTGTAACATACACGAATTGAATAAAATTTATTTTCAAATCAAATTATGTACGATAAAATAATTCAACAGGTAGTAGTATCAAATGAACCACCACCTTGTTAAACATGAAAAAATTCACATTTCATCATCCCTAAAAATTATAAAAGTATTTTCCAAGTTTTATTTTTTATTTTTTATAACCGTCTGGAGAGAAAATAATTCACAAATAATAAATCGATTACAGGTTGTATCGTAATATTACCACTGCTACGAGCACACATATCACAACGAACATGTTTGTAGGGCACGATGTAATTTTGACATAGAAAATCAAAAATTCATATGTCCACAGGGAATTGATATGATGTTGAATGTTGTTAATGGTTATAGCTTTTCTGGTTTTTCGTTTCGAATTATTTTTATTTCTGTTTGTTGCCGGTATAATTTCGTGGGAAATTAATGAATAATTTATTTAAACAAGGTGTTTTACTGCTCAAAATAGAAAATCAGGCGAATACATAAATAATAAATAAACAACCCCTCGTCGTTTTTTTTTTTTTTTTTGGTATACAAAGAATAATTGGTTGAGACAGGACAAATAAAATTTAATTTAATTAAGTTGTTTCATAAAATTATGGTGTAATTATATTAGGCACCAGCTGTTTAAGGAATCGTTGCTAAATCTACCGAAAAACCGTCGTATACGATTTAGCATGAGGATTCTTAATGTATTCAACATTGAATTAAAAACAAAACAAAAATTCATCACGCTACATGATGTTATGCAACCCTTTATTTTATCTCTACCCATATATAAATAAATATTAAGGAATGTGTGTTGAGTTGACTTGACTAAATTGAAATGTAGGGTAGTAAATTTACCCGTCATCACTATAAAACATAAAACTTTTTTATGTTTTGTTAATGTAAATAGTAATCTAATGATTTTCATTCAAAGTGTAATTACATAAGTGTTCACCAACATTGTTTGAATAACTGTGAAAACGTTTTTGGGCTACCGCGCTCCTTATAATACAGATATAGGGGTGTCCATTGTTTAAAAATAAATTTCTTTTTAAATTAAAACTAAAATTACACTGCGCCTTATCCATCGATATAAATAGATAAATCAATGATTTTAAAATTAAATGAAAATTCATTGAAATTTTTATTTTTCGTATTTATTGTGTGCGCGCGGTGTAAATATCAATTATCTTTATAAATTGAAATAGATTTCCATTAAATTTTTCTAATTGTATTTCACTTTACGTTCGTAAAAAAATGAATAGAACTCGTAAAAATGCTGATTTTTAGATATAATACAGAACAGCGATTCACAACATATTAGTTAACGCGGCCATAACCGTCACTGAAAACATTTATCGGAATTTCGCTATAAACAATTATTCCACTATCAAAGATAGGCATTTTCAAAATTTAAACTGCGATTCAGACCTTGTTAAAGTTAGCCGAAAGTTTTCAGCCGAAAAAAATGCGTCGATAATGTAGATTTTGCTATAAAAATCCAAATAAAAAAAATCCGACTTGCTCAATTGAGCTGAAAGTTACCAGCCGGTATTTTCCATCCGAACAATTTTTTGTGTTGTATTACATTAATTTTAAAAGAAAACCTTCTAAAAACCAAAACAAAAAATATTAAAATCAAAGTTTTTAGAAAACCAGGATACGGGAATGCTATTTGACAATATTTCATTAATTCCATTAATGCTAAATTCTTCCAGGGCCAGTAGTATTCTAGGTTTACATAAATCTGCGTTGATATCACTACGGTCATCTGATAGGCCATAATGCCTGATAGTTCTAGCCTAATTGTGAAGAAATTCTGATGGGGGTACAGAGGCGTAATTTGACAAGATTTCGATTGTTCAATTTCTTGCAAATTCATAGAATGGCCGCGGTCTAGTTTAACCTAAACCAGCATTGACGCCACTACGGCAATTTGATATGGCTCAATATCTGCTGGCAATATCCCAATTGTAAACCAATTCTGATGGGGTAAAGAGGTGTGATTTCACAAGATTTCGATAGTTCAATTTCTTGCAAGAAATTGAATTATCGAAATCTTGTAAAATTACACCTCCGTATGTATCCCCATCAGAATTTTTTCCCAATTGAGCAATTGTTAGCAGAGATTAAGATCTATCAAATTGCTATAGTACAATCAATGCGGATTAAGTTTAAACTAAAGCGCCGGGCCATTCAATGAATTTGCATTTTTCGTTATTTCCGGTAAAATTGAGAAAATGATCTGAACATATTTTCTGTTGAAACTTATTTTTCCTATTATTCTTAAACGCACTCTCACAAAATATTTGTAAAGAAGGAACACCCCACCCCAATGGAAGCCAAAACTTCCGGCATTTAAACCTCCGTATTTATGGAGAAAGCTTAAGTATGAAATTTCATCCCGATCATTCAATCTGTCTAGGCTATACAGAGGTAATTTATATTGAGAAACATTTTTCTGTCAAAAGTCGTAACATCCGTTTAAATTTTGGAAAACTGATCTGAACCGGTGATTACTGGAACCGTAAACATCATGACTTTACCACTTATTCGTCGAACTGGCAATCAAAAAGTTAAAGTAATTTCGCCAAATCAATTTGTTCAATTAAAGCCACAGTCGGCTCATTTATAATTTACTTTGTGCTCACAAATCGAAATGCTGTAAAAGGAGAAGTTCTAAACATTATAACGAAAAATGTCCAGCCACTGAAATATGCAAAAGTCGGTCTCTAGAATTCACACTTACATACGCTCGATAGTGACGATCGACCAACAATGTGTAATACAATCCCCAAATATTAAACCGACTTCAATACTTACAACGTCATCGTCTAAAACATACTCTACGACGTAGACATCTAAACAAAAATTCAAACCGATAATAAATTATAAATATGGATGCAACCGAAAAGACGAATTTAAAAAATCTTATCAAAGTTGGAGGTGGTGATACACAAACAAAACCATTCAATACGATTCTGAATAAATCGGTAACGGGTCTAAGACACTTTCCGGTCATAAAACAGGATAACGGTAAAAAAGTTGTGAATATGTTACCGCAAAACCAATTAAATCGCATTGGTGGTACTGGTGCGTCCACTACGACGTACTTTTCAAATACACCACCAGCCACAACTACAATGGAAATGTTCCAAGCCATCAGGGTTCGAATGAACAAAATAAATAATAAATCGCTTTTTACATAAAAAGTAAATTAAAAAATATTTTTGTTAATATGCATTAATTCAGGTTAAAATGATGCCAGAACTCGTTAACTTCTCAATTAAATTGCAAGCAACAATTTCGGCGTACATTACCCCACCAAAAACGTGTGGGTAACTGCAGTAGGGAAACTTTCGAATTTCAAAATGAAACTTTCCATACTGATTAAGCCCAATTTATGCTAAAATTAGTGCTCACGGAAAAATTAGTGCTAGGCCAGGAGCCAAAAAAACGAGAAGAGAAAATTTCAAATTTCGCCTGAAAGAGGACACAAATAAAACCCTACTTCTAGAAAAAAAAGCAGAAATAATTTTAGCGTAATTTTAACACTTTCCAAAGGCGCTTCCAGTGACGAAATTTGTGCTTATCATTGAAATATGATTTTCATAAATTTTCATTCATAAATTGACGGAAAACAAACTAGCTCCTAAAAGATACTATATTAAATACACAAAATACAGAGGTATACCGTTCAATAATATTTTTGTTGTACAACAAATTAAAAAATAAAAATAACATTTCTAAAAGTTTTCTAACAAAAAGTGTTCTTGAAACCAATGAAGTTGACACTTCTGATTACATATTATTTAAGGCAATGAACATACCTGATAGGAATACGCAATCAGAAGTGCCAACTTGATTGGTTTCTAGAACACTTTTTGGTCAGAAAATTGATCATTCAACGGTCGATGTTGTTGAATGGAATTTGGGCAATTCTGGATTAGCACAAATTCAGCCACTATATATTTTTCGGATGGCAATGAACATGCCTGACAGGAATGTCTTATCTGAATTGCTTATTCTTGGATTTTATAAAAAGTTATTTTTATTTTTTAATTTGTTGTACAACAAAAATATTATTGAACGGTATACCTCTGTATTTTGTGAATTTAATATAGTATCTTTTAGGAGCTAGTTTGTTTTTCGTCAATTTATGAAAGAAAATTTATGAATATCATATTTCTATGATAAGCACAAATTTCGTCAGTGTAGCCGACTTTGGAAAGTTTTAAAATTAGACTTCATTATTTCTGTTTTTTTTTTCTATAAGTAGGGTTTCATTTGTGTCGTCTTTCAGGCGAATTTTGAAATTTTCTTTTCCCATTTGTTCGACTCCTGAACTAGCACTAATTTTTCCCCGTGAGCACTAACTAGTACAAATTGGGCTTAATCAGTATGCAAAGTTACATTTTGATATTTGAAAGTTTCCCTGTTGCAGTTATCCACACACAGATTTAGTTTAGATTTTAGAAGTTATTGCTTAGCAATATATTTCTGTAGTCGTAAAGCATACAGAAATTTAGATGTCAATTTTAATTTACCTCTTGTAGCTGATCACAGAAAATTTTCAACATTCGAGCGGGTTTCAGATTTTTAAATTTAACGTCTGGAATATTAAGGTAGACAAGTTCCGACAGATAGAAAGGGAGTGTATTGTATATGTTTCAATGACATATCGATCAAGTCATTTTTGACATTTTCGAGGCAATAGGATAAGATTATAGGAAAATTCAAATGGAGCGGTACCTTCGGTCCATAGTTCTAATAAAGCCCAACCCATAGAAAAAATATCCCGGGTAATAAACATTCTGTATTACATGGCCTGTAGCGCACTAGCCGACAATCTGAGAATTGCATTCGATCTGATGCAAGTGATTTAACAAAATGTTCGGGTACTATAACATCTTCGCCGACGGCTTGTATCACACACATATGTGTAGTCGACTGGATTATATTCAAGCAGATAATTAAATTTGAACGATGCAAAATCAGGTAATAAAATCCGATTCCAAGATGTAATGAGTATATTTTCCAGTTTAATGTCACAATTGCATATTTTCTGTTTTTGACATTGGTATAGTGCGTTTATGAAATCTGAAATGTAATCTATTTTTGGACACCCAATCGTATCAAATAAACTATGTTTAACATATTCGGTTAATACAACTCGTTGGAATGGTAACCATTTCACTGCATTCGATATTTTTTTTAATGTTTTCTAACTGTTCTGCATGCTTTTCGAGTGGTAAACTAGGACCATATTTTACAAAAACTTTAATCACAGAGTATACTACAGAAACGACAGTTAGAAACCATTTTTTTACAAAACACGTAAAATAGTTTCTACGTACCCCAATAGATGACTCTAAATTGAAGTCTCTTCGACTTTTGTCAAATTGTTCGAGATCATTTGTCAAACAGTGAGTATTATTATTATTGAAAATGATTCGATTATCAAATATTTTTGATGGAATATGCCCAGATTGAGTAAAAATGGGCGTACTACGAAATCTCGGTTTTCGAAATCCTGGTTTTCAAAATTCTGGTTTTCAAAGTCCCGGTTTTCTTTTTTTCTAGTTCTAAAGTCTTGGTTTTGAAGAAAATATTTTTTACTAATTCGGGCCGGCCGGACTAATAATATTTTAACATAAAAATAAGATATCTTGCCCAAAAAATTACTAGAAAAAACCAAGGCTGCGAAGTCAGAGGCGAGAGTCGGTTTCGTGGAGTCGGTGCTATTTTATCGGAGTCAGAAAAAACTATACTCTCATTTTTTTTTTGCCAAAATACAACAACAGCATATTTTAATGGAGAACAACGTCCTTATAAAATGGAAAGTAAATAAAATAAGTAATTTTTGAAATATTATTTAACATTTCAGTCAGTGATACATTTTGGTGAAGGATTTTATCAAGCAAATTAATTAATATTTGAAAAAAAGAATTACTAAATATTCCTTAAAAAAATTAAAAAATTTACACATTTAGCTCTTCGACACATGCAGCCCGTCGAAACATTCGGCGCTTCGACACATTCGGCCCTTCATTATTTGGTTCTTCTTCATTCGGTCCTTTGACATTCAGCCCTTTGATATCATACCGAATTGTAGAGGCTTCAATAACTCTTGCAGCTTCAAGTCGCATCGCTCCTCCCCCTCTATTTAGCCCTCCGAGGACCTGTAGAAAAAAAATTCTGGAGAGCGGGGTTCAAAAACATGTCGGGAATAAAGGAGCAGTTTTACTAGTTTTATTCTAAGTCAATGATTCGAATTTAACACTGATTTTTTGGTATAGTTGTACAATACGGTCGATAGGGATGGAACTTGGCCATTTCTTTACTGATTATGTTAAAACTCTACAAGTAAGGTCTAAATGGGATTCTAAAATAATTGTTATGCTAAAGCTATAGAATATGGCCATTATCAAGCTATTTCTTGACAGATTATGATAAAATTCGACATGTGATGGAAATAAGATTCTAAAATGATGTTTAGACTAAGTTCTGAAATATGTCTCTCTTTTTGTCCGTATACTCAGAGCTTTATCAAAAAACCATTTAAGAACCCCATAACCATCGCACGTGATGAATTTCAACATAATCGATTAAGAAATGGCCTAGTTCCATCACAAATGACAATATTCTAGAACTTTATCAAATATCATTTTAAAATCCAATTTAGATCCACATGTCGATTTTCAAGATAATCGGTTTGACATGGCCAGGTTTCTTCCCTACCCGCCTTTTTCCAGAACTTTATCAAAAACGCTTTTTTCGAATCCATTTCCATCACACGTGTAGAATTTCAACAGAATCGGTTTAGAAATGGCCAAATTCTATCCCTATTAGCCATTTTCTAGAACTTTATCGCAAACTCATTTTTGAATTTTGTCAAAAATCATTTAAGAGTCCCATTTTCTCACATGTCAAATTTTAAAAATTCAAATCGGGATTTCCTAAAAATCGGGATTTTTTTTATACAAAATCGGGATTTTGAAAACTGGCATTTCGTTGTACACCCGTAAAAATGTTGTCGTCTTTCCACGGATTACGTGATCAGAATCTACCATACCGACAGTCCATCATGGTTCAATTCAGCCGAGACAATCCAATTATTTGAATTCGTCATCAAGCTATATCAGAATGGAATACATTGGACATCGGCATAATTACCCCTTGCCGTAAACAGTGTCGTGTTCGAGGAGTCTGGCATGGGAGCCCCAATGGTTGGCTAAATCGAAGAATTCCATGGACAAAAAAGATACTTATTTCAACCGTACGCTCAACGAAACAATTGGCGATTAAAGAGCAGCAAAACGCTATTGGATACTTATTGTGCATCAACCAAAATTGCCAGTAAGTCAGAACGAAACAACTGTTGATTAATGGAAATTTATGGCTTTTTCTTAAATTTTTTTTCATAAATTCGGATTATTGTGGATTCTCAACTTTATCGCGTGACTATAAAAAGAAAAAATGTTTATGTGTTCCACAATTTGTAGTACTTCTAATTATTTTCACCACTTTCTTGTGCTTTAGCTTTGGTTTCTTTATATACAGTACGAAGGAGAGCTTCCGAACGAACTGAGAGGAAATCAATTTTTTCAACTAGCTGTTGATATGGTGACGAAGGTTGTATTCCCACTACAACATGTCCCAATTTCTAGTCAATTTTAGCATCGAGTCGAAGTTTTTTGAATCAATTCGTTGAATCAAATTTTAGTTTAATTCTTTACACAGGTTACACTTTAGTTAGTTTAGTTTTTACCAATAACAGCAATACGGTTGATGCAGCCAAAGTCAAAGTGATATTTGAAATTGAGAGAGCCAATTGAGAGGAAATTTTAGTTGTACAGTGCGAAGAATTTATAATCGATTTAAATTTTTTGAAAACTACTAGCGCTATCTATTATCTACCTATTTAAACTATTTTCATCACCTGTTTTAAATGGAGTTATGTCGCCTCTGTACATCTCTGTGCTTTAACGACAACGGGGCTCTCGATCAAACTTTGATTGACCCCATAACGGCCGATCCCACAATATGGCCGAATTTCTTTTCATTTTTTTTCTGTCAAAAAAGATTGTAATAACTTTTGTACACTGTTATGAGTTACAAGTTTAAAACTTTCAAAAATAATGAATTTTTCAAAAATAAAAATTTTGAACCATCTTAATTTCAAAAGATCGCAACCGTTAGTTTGGGAAAGACTGATTCGTAATCAAACCCCTTTCTATAATACGCGTATTTAATTCATATGATGTACGTATTCACATGTACATTAAATTTCACAATTTCTTAAAGAAACTACCGTATACTCTGAAGTTTATTGTAAGTATGTAGTAGAAAAGAAATTGCTCTATATGTAATTCGGTAAATGGTAATATTAACCGGAATTTGTTGTTGTGTTTGCATCTTCAACCAAATCAAATAAATTGAATTTTTATTTTGGTTATGACATTGAGTGGTTTCGTTTTAATTTAATTTTTCATTTTATCCACATTCATTTTTTTATCAACTGTTTGTTAGTTGAATTAAAGATGCTTTTGTTTAAAACAAAATAAATAAATTGCGAATTTTTTGAACAAGTGACTATCACTATATATATGGCGTGTGTATAGAGCGAGAGAACTCGTTAATTTTTTGTTTAAAGAATAGGATCTTTCTTTTGTTCGAAGACGAAATTCGTAAGCTTAGGGTGCATTCGAATTACGTCATCAAAATATAATATTTCACTTGACATACAGATGAAGTCATAAATTA
Source organism: Nephrotoma appendiculata (assembly GCA_947310385.1). Taxonomy (NCBI): domain Eukaryota; kingdom Metazoa; phylum Arthropoda; class Insecta; order Diptera; family Tipulidae; genus Nephrotoma; species Nephrotoma appendiculata. The sequence goes on from OX371224.1 coordinate 19,376,126, forward strand.
GCAGTGTTACGACACAAAATCGGGAAAAAGACGATAAAGGATTGGATTCCAAAATAAAATGTGTTTGTGAACGAGGAAGTGTAAATTTAAATATAGTAAAACAAATATCCGGTAATCTAATAATACAACATAATCCACAATTACATCTCTACCCTCTTAATATAGTGCCCACTGTATACATAGACTGAAGATATCTTTGCGACATGCTGTTATTTATTACGATTTCCTTTCTTCCAATGTTATTCAATCCAATCACGTCTTAAAAAATAGCTTAACGGTATTTTATGTTAGTATGTTATTTAAAACACATTGATGTATAGACTTACGAGTAACGTTACATTCTAATAAATAAATTTAGTGTCACGCTAATTATTAAAATGTAAAATATTTGCTATTTTTTTATTTACAGTGCCGCACGGTTCGAAAACTTTGATATTCCCAAACATGGATACGATCAGATGGACGGCAAGGGTGGAGGAGATACGGGATATGCGGACGAGGGTGTTGAATCGCCCATGTCGTTTGATGAAATTGAACGACCACCCCTAAGACATATTGATAAATATGTAAAGGCTGAATGTCCTTGTCTGTCGACCCGGTACACAATCGCGCTCATGGCGTGTTTAGGTTTTATTATATCATTTGGTATGCGATGTAATATGGGAATGGCCAAGTTACAATTTGAGCATAAGGTGAGTGAAATTAAAAATATATATTGGAAAAATATGTCAAAATGGCAAAATATCATATAGAACGAGGTGGAACGAAGCCATTTTGAAATGATTTTACGAATTTTCTTTTCCGCCCAATTTTTATGATCGCAATGGTGTTATCACTTTGTAGGCTTTTTTTATTAGTCGTTAATATTACAGAGTAAGGAGCAGAAATAAATATTTCCATTGCCAACGGACTTGTGTAATCCGTTTGATTTGTAGCCATACTCCTTTTGAAAATGACTCGACTGCCATTCATTTCATACATTAATTCTAGAGCGTCTATTTTAACAATGTTGTTAGCAGTTTCGCAATATTGACTAATCCTTTACTACTTAGTTTGAGAAGTCAGTTCCAATAGAGAAACGGTAGATGAATCGAGTTGGGTTAAACAATTCGAAATTAAAGGCCGTTTCTCTAATAATCTCTAATCATGGAAAGTCTGCGCCAATGTGGTGCTATATCATGCAGGCAGAAAAATAACCACTAGCTACCATTTCACATATTCTAATTCATGGAGGAAGAATTCAGCACCGACATATTGAAAAATAGTGAGAAAAAAACAACTTCAATGAAACTCCGATCGTTTGATTGATAAGGCTTTAAACTGCTACTGGACCAGGCAACCACAAAGACCCACAGTGGCCTTCGACACTGCGAATCCACGCACGATATAGCTATTGTGGTATAATGTGTTGTCCACCATTCTTAACGCACGTCAAGAAGCTCATCCAGAGTAGAAGTTTCATCAGAAAAGTTGTCCAGAAATCGACAAAGAAACTTCTCCATTTCATATGTGCATAAACACAAAGCCAGGATTTACAATTTAAGAAAACAGTTTGTGGTTTATAAAATTAATTTTCTTGAAGGTAATCTCTGTTATATCGGAAACACGGGTATAGATGTCTGTGAGAATGGCTGCCATCTAAGATGGAACCTGCGATCATTCGGATTGCCACATTTTATAGTTTACAACTTAATCACTCGATTAACAAGTGTGACATTTGTGTAGAGTAGTGTTCGTGTCATTACCCCCACCTTAAATCTGGCCGCCCCGAACACACACATAATCGATGATTTTGTATGGGCCTTTCCGATTGCATTGAGCCTCTTCAAATATGCCTTTTCAGCTCCTGGAATTGCACAGCCTCACTAAATTGCCTCGTCGAAAATCGCTATATATAGCACGCTTGTCTCATCGCGTCTTTGATTTATCTCTGGTACTCATGAGGATCCTATCTTCCACGGTTCGATCTTTGTGCATTATTGTTCGCAGGTCTTCCACTAAATACCGCTATTACCTTATCCTGTTCCTGTTCTCATATTAGCAATCAATTCTACTGTCGAACTAACTCTCATCAAACAGACTGGAATCTTAGGCCAGGCCTCCGTCAAGGATCCTTGATCCACTCGGTAAAAAAGCGGCTCCCAGGAACGGGAATCTGGCTGCCGCGCAAAACGATTATTTCTTCGTTGCGTACAACCTAGGATGTAATGGCCTAACTTCCCGCATCTGAAGCATCTTCTTTGACTTTTGATGTCACCTGCCTCAACACTTGACTGTTCTAGTTCTCTGTGGCTCCAATAGTTTTGGGTTATTTCTTCATTTTTTGGGTAATTTTGGGTTATTGGGTCCGTTTTTTTCTAATTTCCAATTAATCAATTGATCAATTTTCAAATCCCATCTTGGAAAAACGTTTCGTCGTTTGAGGCGATCTAAGTTTAAAGCCAATTTTCAATTTCTTCGAAAGAAGTGAACCGGTGACCACCCAAATCGTGTTGCATCCATCGGAACAACCAGTAACTAGAAGGAGCAATGTCCGGAGAAAACAGCGGGTACAGTAAAATATCCCACTTGAGCGTGTCCAAATATTGTTTTACGACTTTTGCAACGTGATGCCAAGCGTTGTCATGCAGAAGAATAACTTTATCATGCCATTCCTCATATCCCGGTCGTTTTTCTCATAATGCACGGCTTAAACGAATTAATTGTAGTCTGTATCGCTCGTCCGTAATGACATCGTCAGGTTGTAGCAGCTCGTAGTACACAACACCTCTTCGGTCCCACCAGCACACAGCATAACTTTCGAACCATGGATGTTCGTCTATAGTGTTGATGTTGAGGTCGATGGCAACGATTGCCCGGGTAAAGCGTAGTATTTTTTTTCCTCTTGTGGCTATTCTAGAAAATCCACTTCTCGTCACTAGTCACAATCCGATGTAAAAAACCCTTTCTTGTTTATCTTTGAAGTAGCTCGCAGGAAATAAAACGCCTTTCCCAATTAGGCAAGGGACTTTTTGTTGGGTCACCTCTAATCTACCGGCAAGCTCCCATTGCGTTTGAGTCGGATATTTATCGAGCAATGCTTTTAATTCATCGTCCACGAATTTATTTGACTGTCCCAAGCGAGGTTTATCTTCAAAACTGAAATCATAATTTTTGAAGCTTCGGATCCATTCTCTACATGATTTATCTATCGGTTGGAGCATTGTCACCGTAAAGCATTCGATGTGCTTCAGCTGCGCTTAATTCCAATTAAAACAAAAATAAACAAATTTTAGCTCGAAACAGAAGAAGCACGACAACTGCTGTATTTTGTTGAGAATTTACAACAACAATTGCATTTGATAATTCCCAGTAGAATAAACTAATTCCAAATTTTTTTGGAATTATTTAATTCTAATTCCAAAAGTTACTTATCGTATTTGCCACCAGAAAACATTTTTTTGTTTTTTATTGTTTTTAAGTTGGTGTTGTAAATTAAATGACATTTATGACAAGCGACATTTTTATTCGTATTGTGGTCGATATTTTCGTTAAATTTATATATTATATTTTGTGTTATAATTAAGAATAGGAAAATACAAAATACTACCAACAGAAAAAAAATTGTTTGCTGTTTTGTTGAGAATTAAATAATTCCAAAATAATTCGAAATAATTAATTCTCAACAAAATACAGCTAACGACGAGCGACGACGAATAAATAAAAAATATCGCTGTAGCTAACAGAACAAGAGCGTCAGCGTATGGCGATAAAAAAAACAACTACAAATGACATAACGACGACATATTGTATCTATGTCAAAATGGATTCGAAAAATTAGCATACTCGGATGTCGAGCTTTTGTAATTCTGGATGATAGCCAGATAGTATTTTTATATCAAGGTGAGGTTACCAAGACTTTGGAAGTTTCAAGCCGAATTTATTAGACTCTGTAGCAAAATTTTCTGCAGCAAAATTTGCTGGACAATAAAAATCGAAGAGAGAGAGAGAGAGAGAGAGAGCAAAACAACCAATCAAATTAGCTAAATTGGTTATATTTTTGTAAACAAACTTCCCCTACATTTCATTTTGTAAAACTTATTGCCCCTTCGGAATAAAAATTATTCTGTAGTTAAATTTGCAGGCACCTTAACAAAAATAAATTCCTAACTTCACTTCAAACTGCAGCAAATTTTTCTGTCGAAAATTTTGCTACAGAGTCAAATAAATTCGGCTTGGGACGACCGACTTTTTTATTACAAAGAATTCATTGTTTCGTTAGTTCGAAACCAAACTTCCAAAGTCTTGGTAACCTCACCTTAATAAAAAAAATTAACACTTCCCACAAATGCTGTTTAGTTATTACAAAATCCGACAAATTGAACACCGTAAAAAAAGGTTCTGTATGAACCTCAAAGCAATACAAACTGACTGTTAACGGCGGAAGTCTAATCTCTCTGAAACAACGTAAATCAGCTGTCACTGTTACTATAAAAAAAATTATTATAGGGCCACTTTTTGAAAACGGACGAATTAGTTTGTGTTCCCAATAGTTCTCTAAACTTTTCTCTTATTATTGCATTTATCTCCGCAATATCCTCGGAACTCATGTTGCGCAATTGTTAGTGGCTCTACTTTCTTTAGCTGCCTCATATTCTAAAGCCAATGCGAACGCTTCAATGATGGTTTTACCTCTAGTACTGGATCTCAAATGAAGTTTCAGCTGGTCGTCCTTTACAGCACTGATAAACGTGTCCACTGTTAGTCTCTTCAATGCATCATTTTCGTTACATCTCTTTCTATGTCTTGCAGGCTCTGACTTAGTTGCCGCTTGCTTTGGAGTTGAATATTGCATCTTGTGACTAATAGTTTCAACTCAGTCATAAATCACTGATAACTCAGATCCGTTGCAAATACAGTTTGCAAGACATTTGCAGCTTTTCCTCGGAGAGCCAAATTGGGTGTCCTGAACTGGACTTTAAAATCCTTAATTGGGATCTCGCCATTGAATGGTTGACGCTTTAAAACTCCTCTTAAGCTTCCGGCAACTGATTCTGTTGAAAACGTTTAATTAAGCTAACCATCTCCATATTTGGAAGGGTTGTGGGTCAAAGTGGCCTCATTTTATTTTCCATCTCCTTTAAAGGAAAGTCCACTTCTTTCTCCACCTCGGGTATGCTTAATTTGGTCGAGTTTTCGTTCTGCAGGTTCTACTGCTTAGGCAGGAATTTCGATGGTTTCAAATGGGCGTCATCCTTGATGGTCCTGTTTCAGCATCGTCTTCCATGGCGCCGCTCTACGGTCTGGAAAGTAGCTCGGTTTTATTGTTGTTGGTTGAAAGCCTAAGGCTAAGGCCCCATTCCTCATTTGCTGTGATGTACACAAATTCTTCAACCATTCACTATTTGTCATCACTGTTCACTATTTTACTTGTACTCTTCACTTTTACTGTTCGCATTGTCTACATTTTACTGTTTGTAAATCACTTGCATGTATTCTTGCCTTGATGATTAACGCCATTTTTAATTCCAGTATTCTTTTATGATGACTATCGGATTCGTTTTCAATTATTTTCGTTATTTCGAAATCGATGCATGTTAATAATAATAGTCACCTCAGTAAAATTATGGACTCTTACACGGTTCGATCCCGCGACCACTGGGATGATAACACTTGGTGATGTACAACTTGACCACTGGCCCACCAAGTGTTATACAGATACAGATTAGACATGTGTAATCTATTTGGAAACGTGGGTGAGAACCTGGAGACTTCTTTAGGATCGGTGGTATTAAAAAATTAACTTGTTAAAAATTTGAAAATTTTCCGAAGTTTGCCTTTTATAAATCGAGATTGAGCAACCCTAGTACTGTCATCTGGAAATTACCGCAGTTTTTTTGCTACGGTGATTTCAAAATTTCATTTCAGTGCAAAAATGAAACTAAATCGTGGACATTTTCGTGCGATTATTCTTTACAACTTTCGACGTGGATTAACTCAACAACAGTGCATTGATGAACGTAGGTCGGCTTTTGGCGTAGAACCACCATTAAAATCAACAATATTGCATAAGCATTTGGCGGTAAAAAATATTTTTTCGCGTTGAGTCCCACAATTTTGACAAACGGTCACAAAAAAACTCGTGTGCGTGTCAATTGGTCGAAAGAAACGCTCAAACAATATGGTCACGCCCCATCAAAACATGTCTGAATATCGTGACAACTGCGACAAATCTTGGATCTATACGTAAGAGCCCGTTTTTTTGAAAAAATTGGACAAATGCATGTTTTGGGAGTACCGCAATCGGAGTGGAAAAAGAGCTTTGGAAATTGGATCTTCATGGAGCATATTTTTAAAAACAAGGAAACCATTTTTGATTAAAAAATATTTGATATCTAATTCCGAAATATAACAGACAACCTTCGAGTTACGTTCACCTCAATGTTAGGTGGTTTGTCGATTCTAGAACTCGTGGACATATCCAGGATTAATGGTGTAAAATTTTGAAAATAATCAAATTCCGTATAATTAAAATTACCAAATACTAATAAAATAATAAAATGGAGTTCAGCCGACCGTATTTTCCACCTCGAACGTAGTGGTTGGTCTGGTCTATTTTAAAACCCGCTGGGATCCGTAAATATATTTAGCTCGGCTGTTATCCAACATAATTATATGTATTACATTTGCTGGAGACCCAGTAGGTTTCGTGATCTATTTGATAATATTGTTGAGACGCCGTGGACATCGCCAGGATTGGCTGGAATATTGTTTGTAACAATAACATACTTTTTTAAGATCGCAGAACAAGGTCTATGCTTTACCTTTCCAAAAATAGCTACAATTTGTAGGTATCTCTAGATTCAACAAAAAATAAAATAACTGACTGATAGTTAAATAATAAATGAAAGGTGTTTTGATATTTTAGCGAAGGTCATGGTTGTTAGTGCGGCACCTCTCCATACATCGATAGAGCCGCCGGAAAAATCCCGATCACTATATATCAAACCAATGTAAACTTCTTTTATTTACGATTCAACACACCGCATATAGACATACGTCATACGCTAACGTTCAAACGTCACACAGCTATTTGGGTTTAAATACAGAAAATCAACCCTCATTCATTCATTCATCATTGTCCTTTTCAAAATCAAAATTCACATTAAATACGAAAAAAAATCGTCTCCATTTCCTGTTTATATTTCTTATACTTATGTATTTTATTTCATTTTAAATATAACAATAAATATATTATTTAAAAAATCCCAACCGGAAATGTGAGGCGTCATCACACCATCAAATTTTGGAAACATAAAAAACGAAATAATTTTTGCTCGATAAAATTTCACAAAATAATTCATGAAAATCCAACTAATGCCGAAAAATATTTCATTTCGATTATCAGGAAGCAAAGTCTGTATTATAATATGCGACATGGTGATGATGACGACGATGATGGATATGGGAAAGAGTAGGGGGTAAACGAGGAGTAGGTAGGTATTACTAGGTGGTTGATTATTATTATCATGATATTGAATTGATAAAAAATAAAGTGCGGCGTGTGTATATTCAAGGGTGGATTTTTGTACAAAATATAATCGAAAAATATTCATATAATTATGCTTCCGTATATTACACCAAATCGTCATCGTTGTTCACATTTACATTTAGCAGTAGTGCGGAGCGACATTAAATTTTTCTCATTTTCTTCGCACCAACCATAGAGATATTTTCAGGGTTGATTATTAACAGGAAATACATTTTAATAGGTGGAAATATGAACATATTATGTTCTTGATGCGATGATAAAAAATTATATCGGCAGTGAAATGTAAATTATTTAATAAATAAAAGGGTTCCACGACGGCAAAACCCATTGATAAATTGATAGTTACAAAATATTTTAACGTTCCGATGGCACGTGCCGCAAAAAGGTTTTTGATTTTTTGGTTTTTTGTTTTAAATTTAATTTTGTTTTGTGTATTCCGACGGTGTTCATCACTTACTGTATATTGACTACATTAACATGCATTACAGTAATCATTTATATTATGATGGCACGATACAACTAAATTATAAAATTTCATCGTGTTTTTTTTTTTTTTGTTGTTGCAGGAAGTCAAATACAATTGGACGGTGGCAATGGAAAGTGCGGTAGATTCGTCATTTTTCTGGGGTTATCTAGTAACTCAAGTGCCCGCGGGCTTTCTAGCATCAATGCTTCCAGCAAATCGAATATTCGGTACAGCAATAGCCTGTTCCTCATTTTTAAATTTACTAGTACCTGGTGCCATGTATTTACATCCAACGATTGTAATTTTAGTTAGGATGCTTCAAGGTTTAGTGGAGGTAAGCGACCTACGTTTTGCGTAAATAATTTAATACTATCTAATGTTATTTGTCTCGTTGCATAGGGAGTAACATATCCAGCATGCCATGGCATATGGAGATTTTGGGCGCCGCCACTAGAACGATCACGTTTAGCCACTTTTGCGTTTAGTGGTTCGTACGCCGGTGTTGTTATTGGTATGCCAATGTCTGGTATACTAACGGGTTCAGTGGGCTGGCCGGCACCGTTCTATTTTTATGGTGTCATGGGCGTTATTTGGTACGCGTTCTGGCTGTGGCTTACATTTGAAAAACCTAAATTTCATCCAACAATTACGGTTCAAGAATTGAAATACATCGAAAAATCGTTGGGAGAATCTGTTCAATTACCGATGCCCACCCTAGCGACGACGCCATGGCGAGAATTTGCAAAATCTCCGCCCGTCTACGCAATTATTGTGGCGAATTTTTGTCGCTCGTGGAACTTTTATTTACTGGTTTTGTACCAAAGTGCGTATTTGAAGCACACATTCAATTTTCGAATTGAAGAGACCGGTTTAGTTGGTGCCCTACCGCATCTGCTAATGACGATAATTGTTCCGTTCGGCGGTATGCTGGCAGATTATCTACGCAAAAATAATATACTATCGACGACAAATGTTAGGAAAATTTTTAATTGCGGAGGATTTGGACTGGAGGGTTTATTCTTTTTAGTGGTGGCACACGCCAAAACTGCGGGTGGCGCAATAACTGCCCTTACCTTTGGTGTGGCATTTAGCGGATTTGCTATTTCGGGCTATAACGTAAATCATTTAGATATTGCTCCACGATACGCTAGTATATTGATGGGGCTTTCAAATGGAATAGGTACAATTGCTGGATTAATTTGTCCCATTGCAATAGATCATCTAACGAGGGGGCAGGTATGTATATAAAAATATAATGCAAATTACTTTTCTTATTCACACCCCCCGTCCATCGCATATTTCTCGTGTGCGTTTTATTTCCTCCTCAACATCATCAATTTTATAAACTTCGATAATAACTTTTTTGTTTCCATTCAAACATTTATGATTACGTTTTTCATGCTTTGATGACTCTTAATAGTAAATTTATATTTGATTTTTTTTTTTTTGAAATGCATTGAATGGAACAAATACGAAATTTTATATCCATAACTACTCAAACCCTTCTTATGACTGCTTAACATTATTCGTTCGGTATTATGGGTATTAGTGATGTTATATATTTCATAATAAATATTTTATTATATTTACATGCGAAAATTTAGCCGAAAGATTGTTGGGAGACTGTATTCACTATAGCGGCCTGTGTACATTTAGTGGGGATTACATTCTATGCCATTTTTGCTTCGGGCGAACTACAACCGTGGGCCGAACCCGCACCAGAAGAAAGAAAAGCGTGGAGCCCGACTGATGGCGCAATAGGTTATACAAAAGAAACATCATTTGTAAGTAGACACGTGCTCTTAATTACAATTATTTTAATTTATTTTATAAAAGCAGATCAACATTTAAACGCTAAATTAAATTTTTTTGAAAATGCCGTTGTTAAATCCATTTAAAAGAAAAAAAAGAAAGAAGTCGTTATATTTTTTAAAAAGCTGATCAACCAAAGTAGTGGTGCTGGTTGCTCACAATTCCGAACACTGACTGATCGATGAAAATATTTTCGGATGAAAATAGGTCATACAGATATTAACTACTAAGTTCTTTTTCAGTGGTGTTATTTTAACCTCCCGCTGTTGAGTATCGCCTTGATATTAAAAATATTTTCAATTTTTCTGCTAATGTTGAATGTGAGCATGGATAGCGGGAACCCCCTTTTATTAATGTTAGTTCTTTAACTATTTTCAATTTTCTCCCGTTTAAGAATATTTACTGCGTCTTCAATTTGCAGTTTTTTCAGATTCTCTATTATTTACTCCTTCTTGCACGTGGGGATGAATACCTCTAACGATGATCTTAATTACTCAGTTATTTTTATCTTCGTGGGTATATCACTCTTTACCTCCTTCAGTGAGCTTTTTGACTAAAGATCTATATGCATCGAGGATTTTAAATATCCTCTTCATTGAACTTCCAAACGTTATTGTTTAGTGGCAAAATAGTCGTTGGTGGACATTGATTAAATAAATATTGAATATTTGCAAACTCTGTTCTGCAACCTGGCATTATATTCTTGTTGCTGTTGATGCTCATGTAGTGGTTTGATAATTTCGTTACATTTTGCTTGATAATGCTCCCCAAATTCTGGTGAGGATTTATGCATCCAATCAGTTTCACTTGTGTCTATGGTCTTCTTGAGTTTAACATTTTATTTCTTAACGATTTCGTTGCTAAGTTGTAATTCCATAGTTCAGCATTTTATATTTCCTGCTGAGGCGCGGAGTGTGTTTGTCTCGGTTTTTGTTGTGTGCTCATTGCTTTAAGGACTGGCTATTGTAGCACCTACCAATCCAACCAGTGAAATTGGTCGTAGGTCTGTGGAGAGAACGTCACTTATAATTCACTGACAATTAGCCGAGTTTCATTGAGTGTGACCACAATTCAGAAACTCGATGCCATCCCAGTTCTCTTTTACATATCGAGTTCCAATGTTTATCTTAGAATATACCAACTAAAACCTGAATTCGACCGAATTGAGATTTAGTAATGGCAATTCCAATCAGTAAGGCCATTTAAAGAATTTCGTACATAAATATTTCAAAATCCCTAATCGACCAGAAGTTCATATTTCTAAAGTTGGTATAAAATTCTGTTAAATCAAAATTCGAATAGCATCCTCCAAATCATGGTGCTACAGATCTGTGTGATTTATTATTTGATATTATTCGATAAGAAAATATCGAGTTTGTCTTAGCTAGTCCAACTACAATTTAGATTTGTTCAAAATCGGGTCATAGAAATAACCAAATTATATTCAGCAAGTCCAAACCCCAGAACTTCAGCTAAAATAAAATTTACGGTGTTTGTCCCATCCAACAATCCAAATTTAACCAAAATTTGTTATAATTTGCAAAGTTTCGTATTAAGCTTAGTCATTTTTCAATGCTTTCATGTTTTATTCCTATTCCTGTCCTACACACTAAATTTGATCATAGTTGGTTGAGATATTGTCGAGTTTTTCTTTTCGTGGTCAATTTCTAAATGGACATTCTTATTCGAGTAAAATTCAAAAGCTTCTCAAAATTCCACAATATGGGGGGAGGGATAATTAATTTTTAAAATGCATTTTAGGTTAATTGATTAAGACTTAACTTTAATTGATTAAGAAAAGGACAAATTTCATCCAGGAGAAAGAAATAGTTAAGTCGAATTAAAACGGGATTTTGACTAAACCAAAAAATCAGCCTCTTGAAAAACGAGATTTTGTAAGGATCTGGAATTTAGATTTGCTAGATTCTTATATCCCGGGTTTTGAAATCCTTGATTTCGCGGGTCTATCAATATTTTACAAAATGAAATGCGACCCGTTATTTTATTCGCCTTCATTTATGTATCCCAATGCCCCCTTACTTGCGATGCATTGCCTTCTCGCCGTCTTTCACTAATCTGGACTAAACTTGAGTTTCTAGGCTGGGATCAGGCCGTGGTGTCTTGCTGCCTACAATCTCTTTTGTAATGATAAAATTATATATTATTTTATCTTCTTACAACTCAGAAAGTGACTGTCAGTGATAGCACTGATGAATGCTTATATACTGTTCATCTGTTTAACAGCACTGTAGGATGTGCCGTAAGTGCCAAATTCAACACTTCCCTTTTATGTATTACTGGTTGTTTGCGACTTCGTTATTGTTTCAGACCACAGTACTCATCCATAGAAACGACATTTAGGCGAAATACTGTATTTTAGATTTGTTTCGTCTATTAAATTTTATTTTTAAGCTCGGTGTTGTTGAGGTAAGGGGCGGATTTTATTAACATAATTTTTATTTAGATAGTGAGACAAGTACAACTTTGAAGAGGTAAAATTTATAAGCGAGACTTAGAAAAACTTCCGCCCAAGTTTTTAGACAAGAAAGAGTGGAAACAGAAATTCGAGCGAGGAATCCGATACCGAGTACGAAGATACCGTACCAATCTTGAATGGCAATCAAGCGGAAAAAGGTAACACTACTTCCTTTATTACTACAATGAGTAAAACTATGCCGCAGCCATAAGGAAGGAATTTAATCCGTATTTTGCATTCTTACGGGACGGTAACTAATTAGTATCTGGCATCAAAAACGGATTCTTACCCATATCTACAACGAGTTCGTTGTGCGTGACAGTGGATCTGTTTCCACATACGTAAGTTGGGAGCCCGTTTTGCTTTTGTTGCGGAAAGGAGCAGTAGTAAATTTATTTCAATTCAATTGTCGGAAAACGAAGAAACTAGAAGAGATTGTGGGTCTACACCTTTTACACCACAGAGATAAATAATTTTACTTTACTTTTTCAATTTTAGCCATATGCTAATTTTGCATAACGGTGTGTTTGAACATGCTGACATAGACTGTTTAGCTTATCCCAAATAATAGATAGTCCCAGATAGAGTATATGAAGTAGCCAATGAGTGTATACATTCATTGGTTACTTCTCGAATTTAAAAATTTATTAATTGCCATTTATATTTGCACTTGAGTCGGAATTGCAAAGTGGCAGTTTTTCAGTTTTGACAATATTTATTCCCACATTTCAGCGGTCGTTCAGCTGACGATCAAATAGTCTAACCCATTGCTTCATATTGTCGCAACTAGTATTTGTCTTTACTGGGCCTTCACATTCTCTAATGTTTTGAACTTGATATCGATCATTGCCTTTTATTTTGCTGATCTTATAAGGGCCAAAAAACTTAATTTTTAATTTTAACTTTGGTACAAATTGAGTACGCCGAATTGCGACTATAATTCACCAACCTGATACAAGCCTTTCGTTTTTTATTATAAGTTTTCATACTTTCCTTCTGCACATGTGCGATGTTTTCTCTGGCATCTGATCTAAACTCATCTCTCACTTCTATGAACTTACTGATTATTTCCTTTTCAATAATTTGATAATCGCACACCTACAATAACAAATATATATTGGTATCCTTTATTTGTTGCTGTCATCGGTCCTTGATGATCAATATGTAATGTTTGTAGGGGTGCATCCTGTTTATCAATAGGATGTAAGAACCCTTCCTGCTTCCCTTTCTTTCGCTCGGATAGGATACATGAAATACAATTGTTAATTGCCTGTTTAACCCATTCCCGCAAATGACGGCTATAGCCGTCATATTTTTGTTGATGTAAATGCAAATGACGGCTATAGCCATCATGCATATTTTAACGGACAATTTTTGATTTTCCATATTTCGGTTATCGATTATGATGGGATTGGGTATGCTGGATGGAAATGGGAATATTTTTGGAAGAAGTTCTGGAATATGGCCACCTGCGACGGAACTCGTTCAATTCTTAACCGATTATGATGGGATTGGGTATGTTGGATTGAAATGGGATTATTAAATGATTTTTAGAAGAAGTTCTGGAATATGGCCATCTGGGACGGAACTCAGTAGTTTCTTAACCGATTATGATGGGATTGTTTATGTTGGATTGAAATGGGATTCTTAAATGATTTTTGGAAGAAGTTCTGGGATATGACCTCCTAGAACAGAAATTGGGAATTGTGGATGAAATGATATTATGAAATAATTTTTAGAAAAAGTTCTGGAATGTGGCCATTGGATTATGCGCTCTTATATTGCAAGTAGCTCAAAAATGTAAATTGTCGCTTGGTTTTAAAGGTTCTGAAGATCTCATGATCTTAGAAGACATTATATTCCATGTTCCCGTGAATAGTTTTCGAGGTCATTGTTGATAAGAATAATATAAATTTATCAAGGCGGTTTGTGTAGGGTTCGTGATTTTTTGTGAGAGTAAGTAGTTGACCTGCCTATCAAACCACTAATCCCATGAGTGGGGTACGTACTGGTGATAGATGTTAAGGCATTTTGCTTTACTAGAAACAAGTTAGCATCACGAGCCGCTTGCTGTAAGAAAACCGGCTGCTTATTATCGAGTTCCACCCTAGTTTAAATTACCGAGTTTCGTGGCGATATTCCAGAATTTCTTAAACAGAATTCCTTTTCCATTCGACATACCCATTCTCATCATAATCGGTTAAGAAACTACTGAGTTCCGTCCCAGAAGGCTATATTCCAGAACTTCTTCCAAAAATCATTTAAGAATCCCATTTCAATCCAACATACCTAATCCCATCATAATCGGTAAAAAATTGAACGAGTTCCGTCCCAGATGGCCATATTCCAGAACTTCTTCCAAAAATCATTTAAGAATCCCATTTCAATCCAAAATAAACAATCCCATCATAATCGGTTAAAAATTGAACGAGTTCCGTCCCAGATGGCCATATTCCAGAACTTCTTCTAAAAATCATTTAAGAATCCCATTTCGATCCAACATACCCAATCCTATCATAATCGGTTAAGAAATGAACGAGTTCCGTCCCAGGTGGCCACCTGGGACGGAACTCGTTGATTTCTTAACCGATTATGATGGGATTGGGTATGTTCCAGAACTTCTTCCAAAAATAATCCCATTTCCATCCAGCATACCCAATCCATCATAATCGATAACCGAAAAATGGAAAATAAAAAATTGTCCGTTAAAATATGCAGGACGGCTATAGCCGGCATTTGCATATATATCACCAAAAATATGACGGCTATATACTTAAATAAAGTTTACGCCGAAATGATCGAATGGTTTTAACTTAATAGGTTTGTGTCTTTTTTCGTCTTATAGCGTTACTATCACATAATTTAGCCATTTTGATCCTTTGTATTGTCATACACCACTTTTATATAATATTTCTGTTTGTTTTATAATTAATTATGTTTTTTTCACTTAACACTTCAATACGCGTTTCAATAAATTTATCGTATCGGCATCAATATTATAATGGCAAAATCATATCTCGATTGAGCCCTCAAAATTGTATGATTGTAAATTATACAATTGATGAGATCCAAATAAATTAAATAAGGAAAACACGAATCTTTAATATTGTATGATATTATAATATAAATTCAGTATTATTCATTTAATAATCTTTTTTAACCTTGGCTAAGCCAATCATATTCCGTGAGCATTTCGTGATAGTCTATCCGTATTACATCATTTCTTTTTTCTCATCTTAGTGGTTGCGTTCAATATTACATTTTTCAGTGTTGGCAACATTTATTCCCACATTTCGGCTGTCCTGATCTACATCCTCTATCTCGGACAAGCCCCCAAAATTGTAAAATTTACAATCCTACATATTTTTCCACGTAAAACCGACCCTACTAGATTACAGTGAGTTTGTACTAGTGATTGATAGTTGTCGCTATATCCATACAAAGCGTACTGTGCCTAATGTTTAATCCTAAATTGTGTGCCAAATGGTTAATTAATAATCGACAGTTGACATACATCAAATTAAAATTGCGAATTATGATGTGTACCTCAGGTCGTTTCTTTCGACTAAATTATGAACTAAACTAGATTGCTCAGTAATTCACAATAAACATTCATAGGTGGCAGTAACATCAACAAAATAAGCTGTGCCTAACTAGTATTCAACATACTAAATTTTCGACTTTTCATGAATAAAGGAAATATTAAATTAAATTAAAATAATGGAGAATGATAAGGTAGTTGCATTATTTGCAAATGTTATAACACATTTGCATTAAATACAAAATAATGACATTTGACAACTAAATTGAAAAGTTACCTCGCGAGGGACTTTTCATTTGTAACCTGGCGGCGAATAGTGCAAGGTCACAGCAAAAAATTTAGTTCATAATTTAGCCGAAAAAATCGACCTGAGGCACACAGCATTAGAATAAAATTTAGTGTATTTGTTTCACACCATCTATTAATAACTGGTACAAACTAACAAAAAATAAGTTTTCACAGTGCCATCTCTTTAAAAATGGTAAAAAAAATCGAACTAAATATATTTTGTCAAATATATTAATATGAAGTGAAATTGAATTATGTATAAATATTTTGTTCACTGAACTGACAAATGTTTCTTTCAATTTGCCAAATTGAGTTTATGACAGCTGATGATTTATATATGAACTTTGCGGTCGTTGGAATGGTTGTTATATGTGGGTTACCCACTTTGACAAAATCCATTTTAGTCAAAATTCATTGTTCGAAAATCCATAAAAATCCAACGAATCCATCGGTTTTATTACTTTTGCAAGCCCGGCGCGGAATGGATTTTGGAAACTAGAAAGAATCAATTCGAAATAAGCAAAAATAGTCGATTAAATGGATTTAAATTTAAATTATTAATTGTGAAATAATTGTGAAATTTATTGCCCCAATTATGTTACTACTAATCATGTACATGTGTGTATCTGTGTCTGCGTCTGATGTATGATGTCCGATGTCTGATGTATAATGTCTGATGTTTGATATCTGATTTCTGTGTCTGATGACTGATGTATGTGTCTGCGCATGTGTCTGTATTTGTGTCTGATGTCTGTGCTGCGCCTGTGTCTGTATCTGTGTCTGATATCTGTGTCTGATGTCTAATTTCTGGTGTTTGATGTCTGCATCTGTCTCTGTGCCTGATGTGTCTTTGTCTGTGTCTAATGTGCGATGTCTGACATCTGTGTGGGTCTGTGTCTATGACCTTGTTAAAGTTAGCCGAAAATAAAAAAATCGATAATGCAGATAGTGTCTTGACTATTTTAGCCGAAAGTTAAACAAATTATATATTAAAGTGAAGTATCCCAGCCGAAAGTGACTAACCTACAAAATCAGCCGAATACATATCAACCACCAATTAAAATTTTCAATTTAAAAGATAATAATTTATTGTTTCATATCAATTGTGAAATTTTGTTTTGTACCTTCTTCTGGCAATAAAATCGTTTATCATTCAAGATTTCACCAGATGGATACGCCGATTCAATAGCCCATGACCATAGGGAGATTTTGATTATAGGTTAGGGGTAAGTCTGATGGGGTTATAGGGGTGAAATTTTGTTTTTCCCCATTTTATGCCGACAAAATAGTTCGAAATTCGAGATTTTGGCATATAGATACCAATCTGACTATGCCGATTCGATAGCCCATTACCATAGGTAGATTTTGATTATAGACTATAGGTGAGTCTGATGGGGTTATAGGGATGAAATGACATATCAGCCGAAAGTAGTCGATAAAGAAGATTGAAAATTATCAAGCATCGTCCAGAATCGTTCGTCATTCGTGATTTTGGAATATAGACACCAATCTGACTATGTCGATTCAATAGCCTATGACCATAGGTAGATTTTGATTATAGGTTAGAGGTGAGTCTAGTAGCGTTATAGGGTCTAAATGCCAAAATTACAAATGACGAACGATTTTATCGACGAAAAATAGGAAAAATCAAAATTAACCCTATAACCCATCAGACCCACTCCTAACCTATAATCAAAATCTACCTATGGTCATGGGCTATTAAAATAGGGATAGTCAGATTGGTGACAAACTGGCATAATTTTGAGTTGCAAACACATTTTGAACGACAATTAGAAACCATTTAATGCTTGATAATTTTTAATCTTGTTTACCAACTAGTTTCGGCTGTATGAAGCAAATATGGCATTTCATCCTTATAACCTCATCAGACCCGCTTCTAACCTATAACCAAAATCTATCTATGGTAATGGGCTATTGAATCGGCAAAGTTAGATTGGTGTTCATCTGGCAAAATCTCGAATGATGGACAATTTTATCGTCGCAACAACGGAAAATGGAACACTTCACCAATATAACCTAATGAAACCTACCCCAATCATTTAATCAAATTCTACTTAGGTTTCATCAAATTGGTACAGTCAGATCGTCATTCATCTGTCAATATCTTGATGTACAAACCATTCATCAGCTAAACGTGACTGCGTCTCATGCCTATTGTATAGATGTCTTTTATTGACATTTTATGTTAGAAAATTGATGGTTCATTTGTAACTTTTAAATCCGTATTACCGCCATTTTTCGGTTTCAATATTGAAATTAATCTTCTTTATCGCTAAAATCTGCATTCCCGACATTTTAAAATATTTTCGATTGGCATAAGAAAAGTGATATCTACATTACCATCTTTCGGCTGGAAACTTTCGGCTAACTTTAAAAGTATGTGTCTATGTCTGTGTCTAATGTCTGATGTCTGGTGTCTGATGTCTGACGTGTGACGTGTGACCTCTAATTCTGATGTCTGATGTAAGGTGTCTGCGTTTGTGGCTGCGTCCATGTTCCTGTCCGTGTCCGTGTCGGGAATGGCGGGTTTCGTGAAATAATTGATTTTGTCAATAGTGGATTTTTTGGTTTTTACGGTATATTGGGGTCAAATGTAAACTTATCGAACAAGGCTGCTTTACAGAACACATGATAGTTAACAGAGAATCTGGACATGTTTTATCACACTCACATACTTCATATTTTTTAATCTCAATTCGCTCATTTTTACCACGATATTTTAACTTTAGAGATTTTAAATTTATTTTAAATTTTTAATTAACGAAATATCAGTCGAGATCCGCTTAAACTCATCAAGTTATTGGTTGATCAGCTATTTATAAAAAAATTTAAATACAGGAGATTGTGTCAAGATCAAAAAAAAAATTTAATTTAGCCATATCATTATAAAAAAATATAACAAATTTCTCGTCATATTCAATCCGATATTTTGATTTTATGAACAGAATGAACCACAGTCAACTGACAAAACACAAATAAACGTACCAAATACAATGAATTACGGTGCGATACAGCAACATGTTGCTGGCAATCCATTTGCTCAAGGTGGCATTGTGACCACGGAAGAAGTACAACCTCCACCGACTGACACGTATCTACACGGGACAACTGAAGATCGTTCGTACTGACCATCTAATACCGAACAAACAACTACACCATCTAGTACCAATAACTCTTCTAAACTACAAAAAAGCGTTACGTTTGCTTTAGAGGACGAAAATTAAAAAGCACAAACAATAAACAGCAACATTTTACTTTTAATTTAAATTAACAATATAAACAAAAAAAAATTATTACGACAACTGCCTATTTAATTTAATATTTTCTTAGTTCATTATTTAAATTAGTTAAGACAATTGACGCTACACGTAAAAAATTCAATTCAAAATTATTTTTAATTTTATGATTTAATCAAAAAAATTTAGTGATGTATAAATTAAATATTTAGTTACCCTTTGTTACTAATTTAAAACACAAATAAAAAAACAAAACTTAACCCTGCTTAAGCAATTATAAAATTAGATAGATTTAATTTTAGTAAAGAATGTAATAATAATAATAATAATAATAATTAATTATAAAGATGAAAAACCATAAATTAATAACAAAAGATAAATGTTTTTTTGACTTATGTAACTATTTAAAAATTTCAATCTATTTCTTATATACATATTATATATTTAAAAATAAAAAGCATTTGTTATGTATGCACAATATATTATAAAAGAAATTATATAAATAATTAATTAATAATTTTTTTTTATTAAAAAAATATTATTTACAATTACAAACAAAACTTGTTATATTATAATACTCGGTGTTAAATATGTGGATACGGCCGTTAATTACTCGGCATCGTGTCTACATAAAAAATTAAAATATATTTACTAATTTAATTTAAACAAAAAAAAATTATAAATATAGGTCTTCAAATAAATAAAAAATACATACTAAAAGAGTCAATTTTTTTGATTGTAATTTAGAAAAACAAAAAATATTTACGTAAACTGTATATTTACAAAAAAAATTAAATAAAATTTTTGATTATTTATTTATTAATTAATTTCTTTGTGTAAAAATTGGATAAATTTCCAGATAAAATATTTAATTATTTTTTTTTTCTCGTACATATATAGATATTAATTAACACAGCCATAAAATGGCTATAATTTAAAACGTACATTTTGTTTTTGTTTTTGTAAAAAATTATATTAATTAATTTAATTTATATAATATTAAGAAAAAATATTATTCAGGTCGGGTATATGTGGAAATAATTATTTATATGTTTATTAAAACTTTATGGTTTGGTATCGAGTTGAAATAAATAATTTTGTAAATGATGTAATTATATAGGTACAATCATTAATTTTAAAAGATTTTGAATTTAATTATATTATGCTTATTATTAAAAAAAAAAACAAAAAAAAATTCTAACAACCGCTAGAAATCAAAACAACATATCATGTTTGTTATAATATATAATATAATTAATGTTATTAAATTATAATTTAATTTGTTAATTATATTTGTTATTAATTTAAATGTTTTGTATATACTTATATATATATATATAATTCTATTAATTGTTTGTTATTTTATTAGCCCATATTTTAAGTTGGCGTCAGCTCATTATTTCAACAACAAAAATGTAAAGCCCCTGTTTCTATTTTAATTAAATTATTGTTAATTAATTAATTTATAATTCAAAATCTTTATAAAATTACATTGTACTTATACAATATATTAGTGTAAGTATTTAAGATATAAAATAATTATGTATATTATTTATGTGAGTATATTTAGGTGCCTAGGTGTTGTATACTGAAAATTATATTAAATAAATTAATTTTAGGTTTAAAATAAATCTTTCGAGTTCTGCAGTGATAATACAATAAAATCAAATTTGATTAAAATTCCCGTATTGGAATTTAAAAATATGATAATATAATTATATATAATATATATTTAATTAAATTTTATATAAAACATCTTAAAGGGTGTTTCTTTATATTTCAGGTCATGTACAGTGGAGAGAGACAGTTCGATTTAAAATTCATTTATATAATTCCTTAAACGATCCATTCTCCTTCGGGGACTTCAGCTTCTTCAGTAACTCGGCACGATGCAGACTTAATTTTATTAATTTGTGAAAGTACCCTAAGTTAGATGAGCTAAGAGAAGTGTTGTGTGTCAACAAAGTCGTAGACCATTTATTCTATTAATGAAGTGTTTGTACAGCTTTACTGAAATTTTTGAGGAACTGCTTGAAAGTATTTTCTCCTCGTTTACTAAATACGCCGTGTAATTGATTTTAACTTAATTCTGGCTGAATGCGGAATATAGAATAAAGTGCAACAACAAAAAGCTTTGCTAATAAATCTTGTTTTGCTCTTCGAAAGGAAACAGCAAGCTTCTATCTGTTACTTGAAGATTTTTCGGTTTGCGTTCACTATTTGATTCCAGTTATGATCCTTTCAATATCTTTTAGAAACATGACTCCTTTATCCTATAGACCAGGATCAAAAAGGTCGATCGCGATCGACTGGTCGTTTTTTTGCTATTAACCCACAAATGAGAACCTACGCTTACCTGTTAGACAGATTAGAAATATTTTTTGATTGTGTGGATAATGACCCAATAATATCACTTAGTTCTTCCACCATTTCGATCATAATTAAAAAATCGTCAATGTCGCTGTCGTTGTTCATTTGTCGATTCTAATGTAGAACTTGGCTGAGGTTCAAACTTTTCTCTCAATGATTGGTCATATTCCTTATCTTCTGGAGTAATGCCTAACAAAGTAACATCCGAATCGTCTTCATAATTTGTTAGTTCCGTGAATGGCGTGAGATGCTTAATTGATAACAATTTGGAAACAGTATAGTCAAAAAATAATATCTGGCTATCCCACTCTCTCTCTCTCTCTCTCTCTCTCTCTCTCTCTCTCTCTCTCTGTCTATCTATCTCTCTCTCTCTATCTCTCTCTCTATCTCTCTCTCTCTCTCTCTCTCTCTCTCTCTCTCTCTCTCTCTCTCTCTCTCTCTCTCTCTCTCTCTATCTCTCTCTCTCTCTCTCTGGCACTTTATCCAAACATTTTCTCAATTAGCATCTCCAATGCTGCTGCTCCTTATGCTGAAGTTGAAATTTGTGGAATCCCATTCTCTGGATTACTGGACAGCGGGGCGACTATCAGCATACTGGGCTCTGGTGCCGACAAATTTCTTAATAATTCTAAATCTCGGATACACTCCCACTCGCCCCATGTCCAAACGGCCAGTGGATCAAAGCAGAGGATAATTGGGTATGTGTATGTGGCAATAAAATATCTTAATATAGAACGAAATATGAAACTTTTTATAGTCCCAAGTCTTCAACAGCCTCTATACCTAGGAATAGATTTCTAGAACATGTTTGGGTTAAAACCTATGATTCTAGAAACTCCTACTGTTAGTTCCGTCACCGATTCAAGCGATCTGAAAACAATTTCGTTGACCCCTATTAAATCGAAACTTTGTGTCATCGAAGAAAGCAATTCAGCGTGGTGTTCTCCGATGGCCTTGGTACGCAAGTCAAATCGTAAGGCGCGAGTATGCCTGGATGCCAGATGGTTAAACGATTGCACTCGAAAGGATGCCTATCCTCTACCACTGATAGACGGATTGCTCAGCCGCCTAGATCAAACGCTCTTTATTTCCAGTATAGATCTCAAGGATGCGTTTTGGCAAATCCCGCTGGATGATGCCTCCAAAGATAAAACTGCTTTTGCGGTACCGGGACGACCTTTGTATCAGTTTGTAGTCATGCCGTTTGGATTGTGCAATGCGCCCCAAACCATGTGCAAGCTGATGCATAAGGTTATCCCGTACCACCTGCATGATCGCATCTTTGTGTATCTTGACGATCTATTAGTTACTTCTTCTTCGTTCGAAGAACATTTATCATTATTACGTGACGTTGCTGAGCGCCTTAAAATGGCCAATCTCACGATTAACGTGCAAAAAAGGAAATTTTGTTTAAAAGAGTTGGACTATCTGGGTAATGTTATCAGAGATGGGTGTTTGAGCGTTAATCCAGGTAAAGTTCCGGCAATTTCAGCATTTGCTCAACCAAAACCGATACGTCATGTTCGGAGATTCTTATGAGTAACAGGCTGGTATCGAAGATTCATTAGTGATTACTCAACCCTAGCTGCCCCCCTAACAGAACTCTTAAAGAAGGGGAAAAGGTTTCAATGGAACGAAAAAGCACAAACTTCATTCGATGTCTTAAAATCCTCGTTGATATCAGCTCCGGTGTTGATTAATTCCAATTTCTCAAAACGTTTTAGCATCCAATGCGATGCTTGTTCAACCGGAGTGGGGAGCGTATTATTTCAGAAAGGGGATGATGGTACGGAGAATCCCATTGCTTATATGTCACAAAAGTTAAATGCCGCACAACGCAATTATTCAATTACAGAGCTTGAATGCTTGGCCGCTGTGCTGAGCATCAAAAAATTTCGTGCATATGTCGAGGGATTTCCCTTTACCATCATTACCGACCATTCTAGCCTAAAGTGGCTCATGTCACAAAACGACCGCTCTGGTCGACTAGCTCGTTGGAGCATGAAACTCCAAGGTTTTGATTTTGAAATTAAGTACTGCAAGGGTAGTACCAACATTGTACCGGATGCCTTGTCACGAGTTCATTCAGATGAAATCAGCGCATATGTCGATCAATTAGCTAACATTGATTCGGAAATCTCGCCTTTACACGTTAATCTTTCTTCCCCAGCATTCCAGGACCCTAATTGCCTCAAATTGATTGAGTCTATTAACAAAAATTCAGATGCTCTCAATTTGAAAATACGAGATGGCAAAGTTTATATAAATACTTCCCCAGGAATATGTTACTCTGAGACTGGTCACTATGATTGGAAATTGGTAATACCTGATTCGCTAACGTCATCATTAATTGAACAGGCTCACAACGCGCCCACCTCCGCGCACTTAGGAATTGCTAAAACCTTAGAATGACTAAAGAGATATTATTATTGGTCTAGTATGTATCACGATGTAAAATCTCACATTACCTCATGTACAACGTGGAAAACTTGTAAGAGTCCAAATTACCTCCTCCGTTCTTGCATGGAACAGCAGATTATAGAATTTCGACCATGGCAACGAGTTTATGTTGATGTTTAGGACCATACCCACGCTCCAAGAAAGGAAACACACACATCGTCATCGTATTGGACCGTTCTTCTCGCTTTGTACATTTAAAAGCCATTCGACAAGCTAGCGCTTCCATCTTGGTAAATTATTTGGAACATGAAATATTCTTGGTCTTTGGGGTACCTGAAAGTATAGTTTCTGATAATGGACGGCAGTTTGAGTCAAATCTACTAAGAAATTTGTTAAATAAATATATGGTAAATCATATGTTCACTCCGAAGTATTCACCATTGTATCAGAACGGGCTAATAGATCCATTTTGGCAGCAATTCGGGCGTATGTTGGTGATAACCATCAAAACTGGGATGTCCGTTTAAGTCGATCGCGTCAACTTTACGAAACGTGGTGCATGACTCGACAGGTTTTACTCCTCACTTTCTCGTTTTCGGACAACATTATGTATCACACGGATCAAACTATGAATTATTGCGACAGTTAGAAGACCTCAGTTCAAACCACTTACATGTATCGTATAAGTCTGACCTTTTAACTAACGCTCAACAACAAGTTTTAGCCCATCTAAAAGCTGCTTATCAGAGAAATGTTCACAGATATAATCTCCGAAACCGTGCACGTAAACTAAACGTCGGCCAAACCGTTTACGTTCGAAACTTCGCGTTAAGCGATGTACCAAATAAATACTCAGCTAAATTAGCCGCTAAATTTTTTAAAGCGCGTATTTTAAAGCCCATTGGAAGTGTTGCCTATGAGGTAACGGATAATTCCGGAAAAAGTGTGGACGAAAGATATCCGTACTTAATGGTGCTAATTATTTTATACAGACTGAATCCTTTGCCCGGTATAATGAGACATCTCTCGGGTGTGAGTCGTCCCCACGATTTATAGCGATTGATGAAAATCGATCGTTACAAGGGTGAGAGGTTTGCCACTCCTGATGAACAATTTATAATGTTTCATTTGAGTATTTATGGTCATTATTATTGTATACATATTGGTTCATCTAACGGACTAAAATTTTGTCTACGTCGAGCTTTATGGCCTTTGCGTAAGGGACAGACTGCTTATTTGCATATTTCTTTCTGGTGGGGGATACCGTTGTCATGCAAATTTGTGGGTATAAAATTCGAGATAATTTTAAAATGTTTCAGTTGTTTTGATTTAAATTTTGAGGTATAATCTATGAATTTTGAGGTATAATCGAATTTTATACCAAGCTATTAGGCATTACTTTTCAAATTTTCTTTATATTTTATGATTATTATTATTTTATTTTTCAATATTATCATTATTATTATTAGTATTAAGTTTTCTTGATTTTTTATTCTTTTGGTGCATGGTTTTGGAAAAAAAAATATTAAGCTTATTTAGACTATAAGTTAAGGGGTTGGTAATAGTTAATTATTTCCTATTCTACATAGGTCGTCCTTATCTTCTCGAATAATGCCCACAAAAGCAACATCCGAATCGTCTTCATAATTTATTAGTGCCGTGAATGGCGTGAGATACTTAATTGATAAAAATTTGGAAACAGTATAGCCAAAAATGAATATCTGGCTATCCCTCTCTCTCTCTCTCTCTCTCTCTCTCTCTCTATCGCTCTCTCTCTCTCTATCGCTCTCTCTCTCTCTCTCTCTCTCTCTCTCTCTCTCTCTCTCTCTCTGGCACTATATCTCATCAAGGGATTTGGCCGCCTCAAAGAGGTTTCATAATCAAATTTTTATTTCGGATAATGAGTGATTAATTCATTGATCCTAAACCAGCCGTGAATTTTTTACCTTGTCACCACCGGGAATCGAACTCGGGACCTCCGTTCGGTGGAGCAAGCATGCTGACCACTTTACCACCTCGATGTAAAAGTAATATCTCGCTATCCACCAGAATAACCTAAAATTTCAAACGGTATATCTACATTTTTGAACCGACTGGTTGCAAATGTTTCCGTTGGCAGATCGAATCAAAAAACATGTATTTTCTAAAGTGTCTTGATTTAGTCGTGAACGTAGTCGTAATCGTTTGAACCACCATTCCAAAAATTTGAACACAACGCAATTCCCGTTACATTGTAGAGCACATTTAAATTTGTTTGGGTTATATAAAATTTTCAAATTAAAACAATCAAACAGTTTGTCCAAATTATCAAAAAGGGTTAAATTGGCGGATAAATACTTGGCTCAAAATGACCAGGGTTAACATGTTTGTCTATTAATATTAGGCACATTTGAGTTGGTGCTGTTTGCTCTAATTTATAAAGTTCACGAATAAGTGGGAAGGCAAGTGGGAAGTTGCAATGTCATTAGGCGTTTCAACATCAGATGTCAACAAAAATACCATCTATTATTAGCGTTATTCCCTCATGAAATTATAAAACTTATGAGATCCATAATAAATATTTTGGGCCAATATTTTTAAGTGTTCTTGCCACTTCTGGTAGAAGTCGACACAAATTTTTGGAGCGTTCGCTTTTATTTTGTTTGTCTGAAATCCATTTAAAATTTTGAATTTTTCGGTACGCTTCCATATTTTCTCATTCCTTTTGCAATAAATACACAGTAATGGTTCAGTAACAGGACGTCAAAATATGTCTGGTAGTTGTGTGATTTCCGATAACGACAAACTATCTTCCTCTAGTATATTCGAATATGTTTCAAAATTTGGCCGATCGAAATTCGATGTTGGCGCTGACAAAATTTTTACTCTCGAAATCGCCGCAGTTAATATAGCTTACAGAAAATAAAAGATCATGAGTGTCGCTAGAAAACAAATGCCACTGAGACCAATACCGCTTGCGATCTCTTAATATAATGTGATTTGTGTTTAAACTCATCAATCCCAGAAACAAAAGCCAACAAAGAGAGGAATCAGAGCATTATTCTGGCACAAAATAAAAGCTATAGGGTGGGTCCGTATTGTTTACACCGCGTAGTTAATTAATAGTCTGCTGGTGTAGACAATAAAAAAAATAGCGTCGACATTGTAGAGGATGTAAACAATGTCGAACAAAACATAATTGAACCATTTCAAAATAGAGAGCTTCATTCTTTCCTCACAGTTAAATCATTTGAACAATGTTGCGATTTAATTTCGAAATTGGTAACAGTGCGAAATTAAAAAATTTCAAAATGTTCGCATTTTAAAAAAATCGATTTGTAAATGGAGCATATACTAATATTGTTTATTAAACTTGGAAAGATTGAGCCTGAGAGAGGAGGTAATTCCCACGTTCACGACAGCGATGGCGGAAGTGAACAAACGCAGAACCTCATATACAGTTAAATTTTGAAACCAAACACAGAATTATCAAAATTCCTAAGAATTCACAGAATTATCAAAATAAATAAATAAATCAGTTAAAATGACCAATGAAAATTCAACCTGATAAAACCGCAAACCATCAGGTGTGCACAACTCGTCGGATGCACGCCATATCAAATATTGATAATATAATTTAATTTGTTGATCCTGGATTTCTACGTAAATGAAATCGCTTTCCAATATCGATGACATCGAAAACCAAAGGTCCTGCCGAGCCGGTACGGAAACCTGACAAATGTTTTAGGTTGTATACTACTGCACCCTCAGCAATACACTCACTTTTAAATCGATAGATGCAATAAATATTTCAAGCAGCAGGAAGTAAATGATTAATGGGAACGACGTCACACATTATAACCAAATAACCTTATTGAAAAAATTAAAAAAATTTCGAAAGTGTAGGTAGATCTGAGCTGACACATTAGTTTATAGGCTCAAATAGTTATATGCTAAAATACCGGTATTTCTGTTTGTTGCTCGTGACAATTGACACTAACAATTTGAAAAAAAAAATTCTCTAACAGTATTCAAAACTAATATTTTCGAAATGAAATAACCGAGTTGTAATTTCTGAGGTAAGAGCAAAAACTTACCCATTCGTCGTGTTAGAAGTACGTTAATTCACAGGACCGTTGACGGGTTAATTATTTTAGAGTGCTGTTCAAAATATGAACCTAGCAATTGGGTTTAGTTAACTAAACAACTTAACATTAAAAAACACATCTGTTCCAGATGTTACGATTTTTCCTTGTTCTGAAATAACCAAAATATCCTTGAACCAAGAGCACAACAGGTCACTAACTGTGCTGCTGCCAAGGATTAAATTCCACGGATGGATCTTATTGTAAAATTTTCCAAACATTGAACAATTCCATTAGTCTTTCTTCTCTCGCCACAAGAAATCAAAATTAAAGCACCAGTTTGTTTGTCCGCACACTAAACGGGATTAAGGCTATTCAACCTAAAATATAGGGTTTTCCAATAAGAGTGATATGATTTCTTTAAAAAAAACACACTATTTGTAAAAGAAATTGAATTTTTTTTTATTTAATGTGAAGTAAAATCGATACAATTAAGTTATGAATAAAACGTCATTCAAATGGCCTCCGCGACTTCTTCTGCAGGAACGAATTCGATGAACCTAATTTTCGAGCACTTTTCCACTAAACCAAGTCGTATGTCATGAATAGCACGTTCAATATTGAATTGTAAAGATTGAAGAGAGTTTGGTTTATTGCTAAAGACCAATGACTTCAAATAACCCCACAAGTAGTCTAATCGTGTTAAATCACAACTTCTTGGAGGCCATTCAATATCACAATTTCTAGAAAAAATCGAATCTCCAAACTTTTCTCGCAATAATTCAATTGTTTCACTTGCTGTGTGGCACGTAGCCCCGTCTTGTTGGAACCAAATGTTGGCAAAATTAATTTCTTCCAATTTCGGCCATAAAAAGTTGGTTATCATCGATCTATACCGATCTCCATTGACAGTAATGGTGTTACCAGTTTCATTTCGAAAAAAATACGGACAGATGATTTCACCAGACCAAAAACTACACCAAACTGTCAATTTAGGTGAATGTAATGGTGATTCATGAATAATTTGTGGATTTTCTTCACACCAGAATCGACAGTTTTGTTTATAAACCGCACCACTCAGATGAAAGTGAGCCTCATCGGAGAAGATGATTTTCTTAAAAAAAATCGTTATCGTTTTCAAGTTGTTCCAAGGCAAAATCAGCAAATTCACGACGTTTACGGTGGTTCAATGGCTGCAGTTCTTGAGTGAGAACAATTTTATACGATGCAAACCCAAATCCTTTCTCAAAATCCGCCAGGTCGTGGTTTGAGACAGTCTCAATTCTTGAGAACGTCTTGGAATCGACAAATTGCGGTCTTCAGCAACACTTGGCTGAGCGGCAGCAATATTTGCATTTCTTCGGGCGTTTCTTTGTCTTATTGGCACTTCAACATTATGCAAAGAAAATGTACGCTCAAAATTTTCAACAATTCGACGAATAGCGAGGTCATAAAGGACGATTGCACTTGGACGATTATTACGACAATAAAATGGCAAAAGCGCACGAAGAGTTGCAATTGGAGAACGATTATTTTGATAATAAAAGTGAATAATTGTAAACGTTGTTGTTGCGTATATCTCACCATGATGAAATTGTAAACATTACTGAATACAATGAAACAAAAAATGACAGATCATGACATATTACAAATGGCCGAAACGGCACTTAAAAATCATATCATTCCTATTGGAAATCCTATATATTCACAGAAAGCTGGACTAAAATATAATATGATGTGAACATATCAAATGATCAAAAATGAACTTATCTTAATCTGTTAAGGCTCCTTCTAAACGAGAGCTAAAAATAGTTGATTCTAACGGTATCGCAAATAGCAACCTAAACCCTTATCTACTTAGTCTTATCCACACTTTGGAGCTGTAAAATCGGGCTTTGGTTGCTAAATCGGGCCAACGTGATCTCTTGAGTTTAAAATAAAATAAATACATGGAAAACGTAGCTCTGTCTGTCGAACTTCGAACCTATTTCTTTAAACTCAAAACAGGATTCAAACTAAATTTTTAATACTCGTTGTTCGGATGCAGTGGACGCAAACAACAAACTGTTCCTCTGCTCAGGATATCAAAATGAAAAAAATTGTGATTCCTCTAATTCCAAACTTCAAAAATTAAAACGTCTTAAATTTTATCACGCTCAACAATTACCGATTAGGATCCAATTCAGTTTGTAGAGTTAGATTGAATTATAAAACTAATCTTTTGAAGAAATTCTGGGATTTGACATGTGAAATGGAACTCGGTATAATGTTCTTGATTTTGGCCAACATCAATCAAAATTAGTTATTCCTGCTAGTCATCCAAAAAACTTAATTTATATCTTTAAGGCTCTAAACTTTCGCTATGCTGAACGAAACTCGGTCGATTCTACAATTCGATCCAATTCGGTAGATATATAGAATGGGATTGGGTCCAATTCCTGAATTTTGCGGTTAGGCTGAACTAAAATCTTCT